>JBBMHQ010073531.1:0-12624 GCA_037834295.1 Postelsia palmaeformis
GCTAGCCTACGCCTGCGCCACCGGGGCAACCCGGGAGGCCTAAATAACCCGAGCAGTCGAACACTCTGGAGCCTACGTCTGCGCAGCCGGGAACTCGCGAGCCTACACCTGTGCATCCGGGACGCCCCGGGAAGCCTTGAAAATCCGGGCTGCCGGGGCGACCCGGGCGGTATGGAGAATCCGGGCAGCAGGGAACTCTCGAGCCTACGCCTCCGCGGCCTGAATACCCCGGGCAGTCTGTATAACCCGGGTAAACTAGACTTCGCGAGCCTACGCCTGCATAGCCTCAACAATCTGGGTAGTCCGTACAATCTGGGTAGCTTGGAACTCGCAAGCCCACGCCTGCGCAGCTGGTATGACCCGGAAGGCCTGGACAACCCCGGCAGCCGACACCTCGCGTGTCTACGCCTGCGCAGTCCGGACGAACCGAACAGCCGGGGCTACCCGGGAAGCCGGCAAACCGCGGGTCCGTGCACCTGGAGGGCCCGGGCGGCCGGATTGATCAAGGCAGCCGAGACAAGCCGGGGCAGCTGGGAGGAACCGCCAAACCGGGACGACTCGGGCGGCCGGGATCCTTGCGTATACTGGAAATAAATTGATACCGTGGTCAGGCATACTTGTCTCGACCCTTTTTCACGACACCTATGGTCGTTTGATTACCGGGCAGGGCCCTAGGTACGACGGCGTTGTGCTGATTACCGGAAAGAAAAACCCGCATGCTATGTTGCTGGTGTGTGGACGGTAAATAAAATAGTGAAGATTTTGGTATTGGATACCACCGTATTTTTGATTCGGAATGTGGGATTTCGAATGCGATATTTTGTACTGTGATATTTGGTGTTTGGGTTTAGGCTTTTGGGGAGATTTTGGGGTCGAGAGTTCCAGATGGGGGGGAAAAACAGTGAACAATTGTATCACTGGTATTGAGTACCGGTATAATTCGGGAGGTCACTGGTTTCCCTCCGTTTTTTTTTTTCATTTCCGCCCTTCAATCGCCCGCGGAGAACGCGCCTTTTATTTGCACGCAATGTGGTGAGTAAACCCGCCACCTCCTGCATATTGAGCGCTGCATGTCTATGGCCAAACGTGAGGGAAGAACCACCTGTTATGGGGGAGCATAGTAAATAGGACCTACGGTATGCACAAAAAACTATACCTTTCCATATGTTTACTCACAATATTTGGTCATACTGTATTTACTATGGTCACCCGTAATAGTGGATACCTCTGTACGACCATACCAGGTATGTTTTTTCTCCCGCGCAGCTAGGTACAGCAACGGTACTATCATGTATTCGCGCGCCTTACCGTGGATAGATGCATCACCATCTGGATATGGAGCGTCACTTACGATGGGACGGGTGAGGGTGACCACTCAGCCGATGACGCTCCCTCAAGACTACGTTACTGTTTTACCCGTGCAGCTTCTAAAAGCCACGAGCGTAGTTATTGACCACGCGATAGCTCTTGACGTGGCGGTGCAGGGCGCTGAGCGCGCTCGCCGCCGGCATTTCCTCGTCGTCTAGGGAAAACCGAGAGCTGTCACTCAGCATCCCGGTAACATCGTCAGAAAGCTGGAGCTCGTTGAAGCAGAGGTCTGTCTGCCAGAACCCCAGCTCGAGAAGCACCGCATTTTTGTGCGGGGCAATATCGAGGTTCTAGTAGTGCACGCCGACGCTGACCCTAACAACAGCCACCGGGGCCTCCACGCGGAAGGTGGCATCCGAGCACGTATCGAGAAGCCCGGTGGTCTCTTTTTCTTGACATACTGGGCGCACTACGTCAGAGAGGCCAGGGTCCCGGGCTGCAAGAGCCACACTCGACGAAGGAGACGGCGTCGATGCGAAAGCTGCGGCGACGGCCGGTCGTCATGTCAAACGGCTCCGCCCAGATACGGTCCCCGCCAAACGGGCAGTACTCGATCGGTAGGTTGGCGGCGGAGACTACGACGTCGGATTATTCCACCCCCGGCACGAGGACGTTTGTTATATCCGTTTTTCGTATGTAGAGGATATAGGTGTTGTAAGTTACAGAACTGGCCCAAACGCGAGGCATGTTGCAAGCCACAGCCAGCTTTGCTCATGCATTAGCCTTATCGCAAGCCACAACCAGCTTGGCTCTAAAGGTAGGTGTCAGGTATTGAAGGGTAACGCAATAATACTGCTTATCTAGCATACAGGTATTATGCAACCGCGACATCGATATGCACGTTTCAGCGGCACGGATGAAGAAATAGGTGTTCAATTGGGACGGAGTGGGGGCGGGGCAGGTTGAAGCATGCCTCCGTGCTGAAGCGTTTCGTGGACTCTGTTCACCACCTCAATTCCGATACTCGTAGGTACGTACGCCCCTCCCCCACTGTCGCTCACTGGGGACCCAAGTGTCGCGTGTTGTACGGTGTCTTTCGTGCATGGCGGGTGAGACGGGCCACGCAGGTTCATGCATGGTAGGTGTTTACGTTGTCGAATAATATTTTGATTTGGTACGGTTCTGATGTGTATACACAAAGTTCGGGATGGTGCGAGGCATCGTGCTACTACTGCTGTAGGTCAGATTACATGGCGATGAGTGGAATGGCCGATTATAATTGGTGTCGATCGACTATATAGTGGGCGGGAGAGCCTGGAACGCGAGGGGGAGTTTTTTTTTGGTGATGTCTTGGTGCACCTGAGTTCCCATTTGTATGCGGTGTATACACATGTGCGCCGATGGTATGCTGGTCGCTGGCACGATTTGCACGATATATAAACCCTCGGCTGGGCAGGGTAGGGGCAGACGCTCTTGTCGCGTCGCCCGGCGCGCAAAGGGTTTTTCCCGCCTTTTCTCGAGTTAATTTCGTATTGCGTAATATCCCCATCTTATTGCGTGAATGCTGCTGTTGTTGTGGCTGTCTGTCTGTATTCGGGTAGCGCGGTCCAGAGCGCTACAGCCCCGCCTGGCCCCATGGGTAGGGATGTTGGGTGCCACCATCGGCAGAACACCGGGTCACATGCCGCACCGAGCCGTGAGCGTGGCACAATCCCGAGGCACTTCTGGCAGCCATCTAGCCAGCCAAGCTGCTGACTTTCAATTTTGGTAGCTGTTTGCCTGGTCAAATCTATGCCAGGGGCCACTATTAAATACCTTGGTAGTTTTTTTCAGAACGTTGGTGCTGAATAGAGCAATGGAGGTTCTACCACACCCGGGCAGGATAGGGTCCCATCTCCCAACCACAAATCCCTTCATACCGCCTCGCAGGGTGTGGAAACCCCACCTTCGTCGGTTGATCACTGATTAGCTGAGACCCATGTAGCCAGGGTCACCCGGGGACGATAAGGCCCTATACCTGGACATCAAATCATCCCATGCATCTCAAAAACTCAAACAACCCAGGGATAAAAAATGACATACCCCGGGTCATGGCAAATTAAATAATAAATAATGCTTGATGCTACTATACCAAGTGCTATGAACACTATTACTATTGCTGCTGCCACTCTGCTGCCACTCTGCTGCTGCTGCTAATGGCAGTGTAGAACTTAGTAGCTGGTCGGTGGTGTGCAACCAGGATGCGAAGACACACAATACATGTTACACGACAACGACTTTTTTTTCTTTTCTTTTTTTTTATCCTCCGGCGGATTGGTAAAAATAAAGTTTACGCTCACCACACTTCCACGTTCGCGATTTCGTGTCGTGTGTCAATTTAACCCTTAGACCCCGTTGCAACACCAGACAAAGTTGTTGTTACCCCATGAACATTAGGCACGTTGACCCGACCTGACCCCCGAGAGGAGCAGGTGCGGTGGAGATAGCCACCCGGGAGAGTCATCTCTCCCGGGTAGTTTGGGACTCGCGCGAGCTCACCCACAAACAAAAACCTAGGCTATGAGGCCTTCCCGCCGGACTTGGTCCAGGTACGGTCCACCCTACCCGTTGGGGCGTTGGTCCGACCGGTACTATTCTGTCCGCCCGGCGAAAACCGGGTACGAGTATACCAGTATATATATACCAGTCCGGACGGAAATGTAAGGATTGTTGGGTGTGAGTTTGGGAACGAATGGCGTCCTTGAATTTCCATCCAGAAAGCTATGACAGAATACCATGCATGGTGGGACCACAATATCATACCACTTTTTACCACAGTTACAAAATAAGACAGGGTTGTTCGCCAAGATGTTACCTGGTACCTATTATTGGTCTCACGAATCGTACGTTCATTACTTCTTTTCAAGAATGGTCCTTAAGACCAACTATTGTGGGGGAAAAGTTGAAGGGCTCTTAGACTACTGGACGGTTTTGTTTTTGCCGGCAACCCGCGATTTACTCGGCGGGAAGGTCAAAACCACCGGTAGAAATCTCAGGATGCTCCCCCTAGTTGTTAACAGTATTAATGTTGTTATTGTTATGCTTGCCATCCGATATTGTGTAGTGTTGTTCAAAATGTTTTCCGCTAGCTTTCTTCAGCAGCTTTCCGTTTCTTCTCCAGAGTCGTAGTTTGACTGTTCGTCCATATTGTCAGTTCTGAAGACGTGTTCATTTTCACAATGAATCCACAAATAAATAATGTTGATTACTTCTGGCCCTAGTTCTGACCAACAATATTTGTTCTTACGCTCCGGGGGAAACTGATTGGCTGCGCCAAATATCAAGCCAAGTCTCTGAGAGACGAAACACTCTTTGTTCTAGAAAGCGCTCGGAGAGGTTCGAAGAGGATCCTGACTGAGGAGTCTACCGGGGTTTTTGACCGTCTCGTCGAGTAAATCACGCATATTCGGCATAACAACTCAACTCTTAGAACCCAAAAATATTTTCCCAGAATAGATGATCTCAAGGCCCCAATTTTTCCGTCGACTGTGTCACTTCCGGGGGGGGCGTCAACGACGGCAGCTGTGAGCGTACGAACAGCTCGTACGTACAGTGCTTCCCTTCAAATCGACCGAACTTCAGTCCTGAAAGAACAAAACAACGTAGTTTACGTATCTTTTTCTTCCAGGCAGAGCGAAAAGCGCGAGAGCGTGAGGTAGCGGATCTTGATGAAAATCGACGAGCAGTGGGACTGCTGAACGAAACCCCTGCGCGACACATATGGAGGCATGTTCATTGCAGGGGAGAGAAGGGAGGCACCTGTGACCACGGCTTTGCTCAAAGACAAAAGCTGAAAAAGAGCAAAAAAATGTAATGGTTGAAAAAAAAGAGGGAAGGAAGTATGTAAGGCCCACAAAAAAAGGAACGTCACCCTCTGTACTACCGGAATATAAACGGCTGTGCGCGAGGCTGCTCAACGTTGGTGTCACAGCTTGAGCGCAAGCTTTTCCCAGAGTAGAAGTTTATTTTCCCCTGGGGCCCATACCAACTTACGGCATTAGTCCAGCAGCACAATAGCAGCAGCAGCAGGAAGAGGAGAAGGAGGAGGAGGAGGAGGAGGAGGAGGAGGAGGGGGAGGAGGGGAAAGAAGAGATTTATTTGTCTACTTCCGACTAACGCAGCGGCGGCGGTAGTATTGTGGTGCAGGAGTACGTACGAAATACCTCGTACTCCTTCAAGTACTACCAGGGACAGAGCAGAATGTAGAGTGAAACGCCTCGATGTAGTAGTATTATTAGGGCGAAATACGGTGTTCGGGGACCACACCCTTGAGAGACCGAAGGGGGCAAAACGGGAGCCGAGTGGCAGAACTATTATCGAAACGATTTGAAAGAAATGATCACACAGCGCACCTACTACAGTAGTAACTGTTAAATAACGGCGGCCCTCTGAGAGGGCTTTCAAAGTGTTCCGTCCTAAATTTGTATATGTCCCTGATTTTTTCCTCCAATAATTGCTTATATATTCCTGATCCCTCGGTGCGTCTGCTTTTTTTTCCCCTGAACGGAAATATAAATTAAAGCGTTCCTGGTTTTTCTCTCTCTGCACCATAGAAGAATAAGAGTTGGAAACATATTTGCTATTCCTCCTCTTGACAGGAACTCTGCATTGGGCGTGTGGTGCGCGGCTCCTGAGTTACGTCAGGCAGCCCGCGGTGGAGGTATAAGCACTATCAGCTGACCTTTGCCAGCTGGTTGCTGAGTACAATAAGCTCAATCAAGCTCAGAAGAGCATACCTGGTATACATTACAAGAGAAAGGCTCTCAGGCCTCTTGTATTATCATCGGTTTTGTCCAACAGGACAACAAGATGGCAGAAGAGGAAAAGGAGATAAGTGGAGTAAACAAGTGGGTGTGCAAACGCTCCTGTTGTTATTATAATCTTGGCGATTTCAAAACAAATATGCATATACTTCCTACGACGACGATCGTCAGGTAGGCGATGACACGATCCTGTACGGTCTACGACGACGTTCGTAAGGTAATGACACACCCGTCATCGATCTTCTACGGATTCCTTATACAGTAATACCTACTGTATGTGCCAAACCGAACATTCGAACCACATACATACGACCGCCTACCCAGTAATCTGCATGTGCTACTTGTGGTGTAGTGTCGCTTCATACGTGGACCCTCAGCAACTAAGCCACTTACGCCACAGTAGACACCAGGTACACCAATGTACGTGGTGTCCTGCATAATAACCTTACTGGTTTTGCAATAAACATCTTCTTGGTCACTATTCGATCTCTCGAGGATCTCACTCTTACTACAAGATTGTTCCGTGTTATTCAGGAACGGCAAAGTGATAACTACTGGCGAGTTACATCTCTAATACCGAAACGGCATTTGATCATGCCTCATGTCTTCTCAATCGGCATGCAACACACCGCTCTGCTGTGTCGCCAAAGCTACCCCGTTGTGCTGTTGTGGCCTCCTTGCTACAGATGGCTTATGTTACCGATCCGCGACACGGTATAAGCTACTAGCTACCGCAGGGTAGCAGGTAGCTACCCTCAACACGTATTCGAACTTGTATATTCACCTGTCCAATGGATTACCCAACAACTCTTGCGTGATACTTACTGCAAGTGTCGTGGCCTAGTCACAAGACATATACCAGACAGGCATACTCATTACGATATTACTCCGTATGCTACACACTACGACACCGTTGCTGGCCGCAGGATTTACTTCTGAAAGGGCACCAGTCGATCAGCAATGTTAACCGTCGTACTTTGCTTCTGAAACACATTCCACAGTGCCATAGTATTGTACTGCCCAAAGGGTGAATGAACAGTTGAAGGCATGTTGGTGTTGAAGAGAGACAAGACTTCTGACTGCAAAAACTCACAACTCCATATCAAGAACGAACAGTATTTCAACGATCAGTTAGTCGACCAAGAAACAGAAATAACTACTTACTGTACCGGCCGACCACGGTTCTCTCCGCCCCCCCCCGCACAAAGAACACGTGTGTGATGCTACTACAAAACAAAAATCTTGCAACAATAGTCTAGTAGCATGACCACTTTTGTTTCTGACCGCCCTCCCAACCAAAGAAGACGTGCGGTGCTACGTACTCCGGATATTATAAATATTGCCGTGCGACCCCAGGTGATGCAGATATCCTCCTGGTGATCCAGAAAATAATGGCGTTCAGCGACTCCAGACGTGATGTTCCGGCGCAGTCCTAAACACGATTGAGATGGGCAGCGACCCCAGAAACATTGTCCCAGTGGCCCCAAACGATCGATGGTGATGTGGCGATTCCAAAAGACATTCTCCAAGAGCAGCCCCAATAGATTGATGATATACTGTGGTCCGATCCCGAAAGACACCCCGACGACCCCACGTTGATGCTGTTAGTGTGGCGGCTCTGGAAGCTCCGGCAGTTCCATCGAACAGTGCTGTAGCGATTCCGAAAGGTGCCTTTTCGGCAACCTCAAGCGATTTTTTTACAGCGATCCCGTGAAACGTCTTTCCGGCGATCCGGCGTTGATAAGGCGACCCTTCTTAAATAGTAGGCGGTCCCTGCTGATAAGGCGACGCCTAGTTGGCGGTCCCTGTTGACAAGGTGACCCCTAGCTGGCGGTCCCTGTTGATAAGGCGACCCCTAGCTGGCGATCCCTGTTGATAAGGCGACCCCTAGTTGGCGGTCCCTGTTGTATTTTTGGAGATAAAACGCCAAACTCGTTGAGCTTGGTGCGTACTGGGTAGCCGCTCCGGTAGTGCCCGAATTGCCGCATTTGTGGCGAATGGTGACACCGGGATCAGGTGCTGCTCAAGTTGCTATCATGGCCGTGCCACGACCGGCAATCCTCCCAGTCCTGTTCCTTGATAGGCCATCCAGGTAGAGGTGGCGTAGTACAGACTGAATCTTCGGAAGATCGAAGTCTGGGTCCTCGCAGGTCATCAGCTTGACGTCCATGTACTCCTCCGTCAGACCTTGGAGAGCGATGTCCGTGAAGTGCCTGTCCATGATAGGCTCCTCCATCTCGGTCAGCAGGTTTATGCAGTCACGTACATGTAAAGGGGAGCGAACAGATCCTTGTTGACTCGGTCGTACGCGGCTTGGCGTTGCTTAAGAGACTCCGTCGCTCCCCTCGTCGTGGTGTTGGGCCTGGTTTGCCTCTCCAGTGCGTGAAAGACTTCAGGTCGGGCGATGCTCAGAAACGCAAGCCTTCTTGACCCAGTCGTCGGACTGGTCAGGGTTCGTACCGCTGAAATGCTGGATGCCCCTCAACGCGTTGAAAAGGCTACTCCCGTTCGCGTGAGAATCACCCAAATTCTAGCAGACGTTTGTTGTTGTTCACGTACTCACTTTGCCGGGGTTGAAGTTTGCACCGTGCAGCAGTACTCGTAGTTCCCAGCAATAGCTCCCAGATGTATGTTGATGGTCGTGGCCGCAGTCCCTTCTGCAGCAGCTCCCGATGTCGATGATGGTAGAGCTCCCCCTGAGATAGTTTGTTCTTGTACAGCAGTTCCAGCTTCTGTGGCAGCTCTGTGTGCAGCGTGTGCAGCAGCTCGCGCCTCAGCCGTTGCCGTGTCTCGATGACGCTGATGGCTCGCAGCTCTGTAGTGCTTAATAAGTGAATCGAAGCCTCTTAACAAGAACTCTTCAATAGGCGTGTGGTGTGCGGCTCCTGAATTACGTCAGGCAGCCCGCGGTGGAGATAAGCACTATCAGCTGGGCTTTGCCAGCTGGTTGCTGCGTATAATAAGCTCAATCAAGGTAAGGTAGTTATACGTTAATACAGAAGAATTTTAATCGAGGGAGGGCAGACGCATAGGGAGAGAAAAACAGTGTACGCATGGCCTCCCTGATTTGTTCAAAGTTGGCCAAAATCAGTTGAAAGCTAGACAGAGTAGAAAAAAACAGGTCTACCTTGGCCTTTTCAAGCTAAAATCAGCTAATACGATGTCGGCCTGGCCAACAGAAGGCCTCCCGGGGTGTGTTTTGTAATTGTTTGTAGAGTTTAACTGATTCTGGCCGAAAAGTGTCCAAGTATACCTGATTTTGGCCAAACCCCTCTTTTTATGCCTGGAATCGCAATCATAACATCGCTTTCTTTATTTATATGTTTCTCCTGCTCCAGACGCCTGTCCGGCCCACGCCATATATCATCGGTCGAAGTGTGAGCACTGTGACACCAGTATGGGTCGGAGCCCTCAACCAGCGTTATCCGTTCAGAATTCATTGCTAGGTCGTTGGGTTTGTCGAACGATGTCATCTGCGCGCCTCATCCGCCAGAAAACATGAACAAATAACGGTTCGTACGTAATACGCCAAATCTTGTTTCCATCCCCACGTTGACAAACGCCATTTTTTTAATATGGGAACCCTCAACAGAGCATGCGATGATGCGATGAACAGCGTATCCCGGTAGAAAAGTCCGACCCCAGCTGCTGCTGTACATACTGTAGGGACTCCGCAGCAACATTGACAGTGTATGCATATCATTCGTAGCTTCGTGCTGCTGCACTGCAGGCATGGCTCTATTTTAACAGCTGCTGTACATATACGTGCTGTTGAAGACTCCCCAACAAAAACGTCGACAACGGCTAATAAAGCTGCAGTGTGAAATTTCAGAGAGGAAGCAGGCACACCGAATAAATATTGCACAATTCATCATGTTAACGCGTATTGAGGGTTCATCTTAACGGGGAACGCTATTCGGAAATATTTTTTGAATTACAATGAATTTTAATTTGACTTCGAAAAAAAGCGTGTTCGTGTCCTATCGGGGGACGGCGTACTGATAGTCAACCAAGAAAGGATTCGAAATGAATTCCCCGCGTCACACAACGCCCAGCCGACAAACAGCGAGGAGTCTAGACCATAGCGAAGGTTTGCGTTGTCGCGAGCGCGCCGCCGCCCGCATATTTTTCTTTTTGATCACGCAACATAGGAAGCTATCACTCTCAGGGTGTCTTGGGTAGGCGGAGGGAGCCCTCAAGCGCCACGTGCGGAACAGCAGCGATGATGCAACTATCGAGGTCTCGAGCGCATCCTCCATTTTTTTGCTCGTTTGCTAGGTTGTCGCGGTTGTTGGCCGATCGAGCAGGCCGATAAATTGGGCTTTCGGCCGCCATGATTATTTTTGAGGTGCGATCGCCGGGGTACGGTGTTATATGGTCTGTGGGCGTGGGCGCAGCTATTGCTCCGGTCACCTCTCGTTGAGGTTCGCGTTTTATAGCCTCGATCGTGATCACTGAAGGGGCCAAAAAATGCCCCAGACTCCACCGATGGTGTAGACCCACCATGAACATGCTACATCGAGACCGTGGAACTCCCAAATTCCGAATTGAAATTAAAAAAACACACGAAAAAAGTCCCCAACAGACCTTTGTCTCAAATTGTTTTTTCCTAATTTTCCTGCTCGGTTGCGAACTCTTCGGCCAATCAGATGCAAAATGAATAAATAAATAAACATGAAGACACAAATTGAAAAAATGAAGATCCCCGTTAAGATGGGCCCCTAATATATGGGCGGCCCCAAAGTGACACACAAAGCGGTTTCCATGGGGGCCCCAATTAATGTCCTTTGTACTTTGCTTTCGCACCCACTCGACGGCTGCTTCGTTGTCCCCTAGTAACAACATACAATCCCGCATAGCAAGCGGACGTTCATCACACGCAGATACGAGAACCCATGCAGAAACTACCATGCCCAGCAGTTCTAAAACGTTAATTGATATATCATTCTCATCTGCACCGGACTTACTCGACCCACAAAATCAAGACTGCTCCCCTGCGCCAAGCTTGTATCGCCAATATACCCCAGTTTCCAAGCAACCCCCGGCAGCGGTTTTAGATGCATCCGAAAACAGAGTACGTCTAGGGGGGCGCTCAAGCAAATGATACATCGGAGCCGACAAGGTTCCTCCGCGTGCATCCAACCCCTCCTCAACGAACCACCGCCAGAACTCGAAGTCGCCATAGAACTCGGGCGAGACGCCGCCCAGGGTTTGTCATGCGGCAATCAAAATCAGCTCCGGCGGCAATACGCGGCATACCAACCGAAGCTAACACGCGGTTGACGAGAAAACGCCCCGGACGGGCAGCGAAGGAAACGTGCATGAGAAAACCAACGAGCTGCGACACCTGCTTCGCAGAAGCAGATGCACGAGACGAGGGCCATTCCGCGAGGATGTTGTGCAGCTTGAGACGCTCGTGGGACGGCAACGTGACCGTAATCGCCTCAGCTTCAATGGTCCCTCCCAGCACTTCGAGTCGCGCGTCCCAGTTAGTAATTTTCTTGGCTGACAAGAGGGGTGGATCGGAAACACCACGTTCGCCCAACAAGCGAAAATGGTCCGACGCCAGCGACTGTAGAGTACGCAAGCAACGGCGCCGTCTGGCCACCATTGCAACTCGGCGAGAATGCCAATGTTTACGTAGTACCTCACCAAAATATTGCTCCCGGTGTTGCCCCCTGAACCAGGAGCGGGCCCACAATCACGCGGGACAGCAACAAGCTGAACCCCCCGCGGCGGGGAGAGTTCAACGTGCGCAACGGCAGCAGCCCCTTGTTGGGAAACGTCAGCGCCTTGAAAGGTAGAATGGGTGTGAGCATGCTCGAGCGCGAATGCCATCAACCCCCAAAACCCAGGGCTATTACGCCAACCAAACTGCAAGCGCAAATCCACAACAACGTGATCGCCGAAAATGTATCCAAAATTCGGTGCACCTGCCGGATGAACCAAAACCTGCCGAAAAGCGTCTTTAACGTCCACACGGCACAAAAGGATTCGGGCGCGACTACCGTGCGCCTATCGCAAAACCAAAAACCGTGACAGCACATCACGGAGCACGTGGCCGAGCTCACTCGATGGCGCGGGATCAAAGTCAGTGTCACCGTTGACACTGGTTCGTCCGCTCTCGCGCGCAAGCGTAAGGTCGTGAATAATCCTTAATTTTGGTTCGAAACCGACGCTCAGCGGTGAAATGCGAAGACCCTGAAACCCGTCTGCACAACGCAAATCAAACACTACCGCTCGGCCGTGCACCACGTCTGCGCATATCTTACTTTGGATAGCCCCAGCGTGTGTGGCGACGACCGGGTGATTACCATACGCGAGTTCTGTGGTCAAATCCCCCCTCCGTGCAACGCCGACAGGCACGCCCGGCGCCAGTACACGAAGCAACAAAGGAATACGGGGGGATTCCTCGATCTCACCAGACCAATGCTGTACGATGGTAGCGTTGACATGCGGAGAAAAAGTTGAGGAGCCGATGGTGGACAGAAATAGGTGAACACTGCCTTTACAT
>JBBMHQ010073542.1:2152-12624 GCA_037834295.1 Postelsia palmaeformis
AGACGCGAGTCGACGAGGGAAGAAACATGCTGAACCCTTCCGCGCGAAAAAAATACAAGGAACGTCCCGGAGTCCGGGGGGTAGAACCTATTAATAGTGCGTAGTGTGTTGACCCGGATCTGGGTTGCGACTACTGATAGGATAGGAGGGAGTACACAGTAAGTGGGATCGAAATAAACAATGTACTGGAAAGTAACGACCAAGGTCTACTAATAGAAGCTTAGTTTCGTTCCCGGTTTTCGGCAGGCTGTGTGTAATGTTTTCGATCGAAGGGTTCGATTACGGTTTGTAGTAGAGCAAGAGTTCGGAGCAGGATTGCGCCAAGGATTGCGTGAGAGAGACGAAAAACAATGTCGTCCTTTTGTTTTGTTTTTCTAGTTTTTCGTGTCCGGTGTTTGTATGTCTTTATGAATGTCTTTATGACTGTCTTTATGTGTGTTTGCACTCGTATGCATGTCTGTACTCGTATGTATGTACGTACAAATATATATATGTATGTACGTACAAATGTATATATGTATGCATGTATGTATGTATGTATGTATGTATGTATGTATGTATGTAATAATGTATGCATGTATGTATGTGTGTATGTATGTATGTATGTATGCATGTACGCATGTATGATATGAGCAGATGCAACGCGGTTCAGAAAATATGACACACAAAAGGTAACCAATAATTTCGGGCTACGATACATGTAATAATACCGATGCAGCAGCCGCAAACCGCGGTCTCGAAGAGGCACACGAACGCAACGACGAGGGAGCCGGGGGTCCTGATGGAAAATTCCGTGGGTTTCGCAAATTCCGTCAATGAACGATCGCACTGCACGTCAAGAGCGCAACCTTGAAACCTTATGGAAACGAAACGTATTTGTCAACGACTCGTACACGTGTCATCTTGTCGCGAGCTACTATTCCTATCAGTAACCCGTTTTGGAGCCCTTCCAAGCCAAAACGATCAACTAATTAGACAACTTTGGTGTTTTTAGCCGTCTGCCTGATAACAGCGTGGGCGGCGAGCAGTAGGGATACGATAGAATACAGGTATCTGTAGTTTTGCGTCACTGTGTGTGTTCCAACGTGCGCTTTCTATTGATACCTGGTAACCCACGGTAAGTCAACCAGTTGGCTCGCTTCGCCACTCAACAAACAACCGAATCACGACTACCCGCGAACTCATTGGTAACCCAACCAATAGGCTTACTCCTTACTCCCCATTCAACAGCTGTCCCTACCATGGATGATACATTTTTTGGAAACGCGACTGTCACCAATCATCAGACCACGAACGGAGAGCTACTTATCGGGCGAACGAGGGAAATTATCGCCGATCAGGTATCTTAGGTCGCTCTTCTATACACAGGTGGAGACACTCTAGATACCTTGGATTTACATTAGTATAACACTTTTTTGTCGTGACTGCACCCCCCGAGGGCAAACATATAGGGGTTACTCGTACGTCACTTTCTTTAGGACTGCACGCCCATTTCGGGGAAAAGTGATTTCAATTTGAACCGGAGACTCATGTGTTTGTTTCTGTACAGCGCAAAATCAAAAGGATTCTACGCAAAAAAAAGAGCGGTGCCTTTTCTTTCTCTTCACGCTTCTACTAGGCTTCTACTAGGCTTCTACTAGGCTTCTACTAGGGGAGGGCATAGTAAATAAGACCAAATATTGTAGGTAAAAATAGGTAATCATTTAGGTTTTGTGTCCACCGCAGGTCCTTTTGAACATAACACCCCGTAGTAGGGCTTTGGGGACAGCCTACTCTAATGATGAGTAGTTTGTCCGCTGCAGTCCTGGAAGGGGTTAGCCGTGTACATAGTGTATTTAGTATACACTAGACAACACCCCCTCCCCCGAAGACATTCCAATATGCCGCTTCTCTCCGAAATCGGGAGGATATCGTGCTCGAAACGAATGGCAGATACTGTCGCTTTGGAAATACCTCGACAAGGTCTTTCCGAGGCCACCATCAATATCAATGTGTGCACCGCCCTTCTTTTTGCTTGTTTTATCGTTGCATTCACTTTCAAGCTCAACACGTGGGAAGTTTTACCCTCAGCAATCTTCTGGACAAGCCGTGGTCACAGGTGTCGTCCCCTTTCTCCCCCGGCAAGTGCCTCCATTTTTATGGCGCATAGGGTTCAGCGTTTCCACTGCTTGTCCATTGTCATCGGTTGTTGCTACTGATAACTCACGCTCCCGCTCGCGCTTTCCGCTAGCCAATTTTTATGCAAGAAAAAAATCCCCACGGGTATTCATTGGGTTAGATTGGAGTCCACGAAATTGATATCAGTACGCGCGCGGATCACCTAACCAAGCCGCCGAGGAGGATAAACCCGGCTCGGAAAATAACCTCATGGGGTATGATACCTTGCATCTGACACATGCCAAGATGAAAGTGCACCTTTTTTCCTGAGGTTTCTCGCTTGAGAAACTTGAAATAACTCCAAACAGTTACTCAGAAATAAAATAAATAAAGCAACCCGAAAGGCAATACCATGGTCTACGTACAGGTGTACAGGAAATGATATCGCACAAAAGAAAGAAAGGAGTGGCATTATTCCGACGGTTCGAGGTTCAAGGAGCCCATTACTCCGAACGATAGTTTCGCCGAAACGCGCAATAATTACGCGTAGTCCAGTGGTAGCAGCCGTCATCTAGCGTGTTAGATGCTCACTGTTAGATACCGGTATAAGGTGATGACCTATCTCGTCATCGCAGCCTCTCTCACCGTGATTGACGTTGTCGTACACCTTGTTGCGAGCGATGGTGAGGTAGTCCGAGTCGTCGTGGGGGTCGAACCCGTACTGGTGGTTGTCGTGCATCTTGTTGTCTGTCCACACTCCTCCCTGGTGCCCGTACGAGTACATCCCGTAGTACATGTGGTGGATGTCCGAGTCGATGATGTCACCGTACACGTTGGTAGTGTCGAAAATCTCAGGGTTGCTTTTGTCCGCGCAGAACCCACGCACCTTCCACGTCAGCCCGTACGACTCCGAGTCCATCCACCCCATCCACCCCATCTCGGAGCTGATGATGTCCATGCGGCACTCCCCGAAGTCGTTGAGCGGCTGCCCGGTGCAGTTCACCGGGCTTTCGAACTCGGACACGCAGTTAAGGTACGACCGACCCCCCTCGTAGACCTCCTGCGGTTCCTTTGCCGGAGTATCCCACGAGGTAACTAGAGTGTGCGAAAAGTAAAGGCTGCCACCGTGCCCCCTGATCTCGTGAAAGTCCTTGGGCCCGGTGGACTGGATCCGGAGCTCGTCGCAGTCGCCCCCGATCTCTGAGCCGCGGCAGTAAAACACAGCTCCGGTCCTGACGTACACGTCGGCTGTGACGAGCCATTTACCCGTGATGGCGACAGGGTTGAGGTCGATATCGTTATTTTCGTCGAGGATGTAGATGGGGCCCTTCGGTGTCCAGCCGTCCCTTTCGCAACGGAGCTTGTACAGTTGGCTTATCGTGGCGCAACCCTCGCCCTCCATGTCTGCTCGTCGCCGATTGAAAATAGAGAAATGGAGAGGGGTATTAGATGTAGGCGGGAACCTTCCGAGAATAGTCCGCATTGTGATTGATGAGAGAGAACATCACAGGCGTGATGGCTCAACATTGTGCGTGTGCCTGTATGCCAAGCAGACTAAAGGGCAACCCGAGACGTCCTGAATTTCATGAAACTAAAAAACTTCAGGGTGGTAGTCGTACAGTACTTTCGTTTTACCTACTTTATGAGACGGACGACAAATCTTCCTTCGCTTTGCTCGACTTGACACCAAGCTACTGTACGTACTACCAGGTAGGTTTTGGTGCGGTACACTCGACCTTATATACACCCATGACCGCGAAAGTTTTCCCCTTCTAATGGTTGCAGCTGTCTCCTGGCATTGTCGAATACATAAATGCCTACTCGATGTTTACGAAACCCCCCATGAGACTAGATTGACTTGATTATAGTATGGAGGGGAGGAATATCGAAAATTGGTGACGGTTGCTTCATCGGTAAGTCAGCGGAGAGGAGCAGTCCGCAATCAACCCACATATATATCAGTCCAGGAAATACTTCTAGCCTAGGAAAACATCACGGTAAAACCCACCGCTGCCACACCGTCAATGTACCTGCGTACAGTCCAGGTTTCTTATCATGTTATAAATTGTCCTCAGTCCTCAAACGTACGAGTAGTACTCGCAGTGGACCCGTTGGGGGAGGGGCAGGGAACATTCCCGACGTGTCACAAAAAAAACGACGGTGAATGTAACTGTTGACAGGCATGGCTGAACACAATAAAGAACGTTCCGAGTACTCGTAGATCGTTCGCCTTGTATCGTGGGTGCGAGCCAATTATTA
Source organism: Postelsia palmaeformis (assembly GCA_037834295.1). Taxonomy (NCBI): domain Eukaryota; class Phaeophyceae; order Laminariales; family Laminariaceae; genus Postelsia; species Postelsia palmaeformis. The sequence continues at coordinate 6,509 of JBBMHQ010073542.1, forward strand.
ATAATGTTTTTAATTGGTATGAAATAGGGCAATAAAGAGAGTGCTCATAGCGGGAGGCGGGCATGGAGGTATTAATACCTTGTGCATACAAAGGTTTCCTTTGTTCCCGTGGTTTTCTTCTTTCAGGGTTAGGGTTTGAGTGCTCAACGTTGACGCTCATGCTGCACACTGTCGGAAGCCTAATGATGATAATTAACAAATCTCCAGGTAACTCCAAGACGCTGTCAGGTACTATAGATACTTGAAGATGGATCTCGGTCTGTCGACGTTGAATCGACGTCAGAGTGCAACTATATATATATACCTGGTATATTATATTGCCATTCCCCACATCGTTGTTGTGTGTATAGAGCAAACCGTGTGCGGTGCGTACTCGTGGTGGCATCGACAAAAAAAGAGTCGCAAGTCTGCTGTACAGGAGACAAGACACCCCTCCCATCGCGCGCATGCAATGCGCTACACTTCCCCCTGTCTGCGTGGGGCCATCAGCGCTGCTACTATTAATAATAGCAAGTAGGGTACATACCGGTAGTAGTAAAATACAGAAACTTCCGTGCTCGCAGCAGTGTTTGTTTTTCGTTTTTCGTGTCAAACTCTCGCGTCAACTCACTGCCATAGTATTATCGAGTAAAATCAAGCTCCGCGCTCACGACAGAGCACAACGACGCACTTCCGGTAGGCCAGGCGAAGAACACCCAGTATACCTCGATCTGGGTACAATATGCCATTTCCCCGACCTTGCGGGCATCACCTATCGCACAACAAAGTACCGGTACATCAGACTAAATATACCGTGTACAACCCGCTCTGGAACCAACTTGGTTGTCGGGAGGTTTACGAGTCATCGAAATGGCTGTGAGTTGGCTCAACAATAAGTCGCCAACTAGTTTGCTAATTGGTTGGGTATTACGGTTAGTCTGCGCGCGTTTATTTCATGGAGTTGGGTTTCACGTCTTGTATATACATGGGTATGTCTGGCTTGGCACGTTCAGAGTCGACGCACGCGATATTCTGACACTTCGAGTATCACTTCGAGTATCTGATTGAAAAAAAAGGCAGTTAGCTGGCTCATGTCGCCACCACCGAACATGTTATGCTATTATTAGATCGGGGAAACATGCTCCTGTAGTAATCACATACCTGGTATATCATAACCAAACATGGTGTGTAAACATAGAAGGGTCGACGGCTGTTTGCGTCCATCGTGTGTTATGATATGATACACCATACACGGTAAAGGTAACTATTAACAGTAAGTACCTGGTACCCTCTCCTTGCTGTTTTGTCTTCCGTCTGGTCTTCTTGTCACGTCCTTAAGTTGTTCCATCAGCTCGACAACCCATAGGACTAATCGTACCACTCAACACCAACTTTGTCCTCGGGACTCGAACTGCCCCCTGAGCGCGGGCTTTCTTTCTTTCGTTTTCTTCCTTCTATCAATCCTTCCTTTGTTTATTTCTCGACATCTTATTTCTTCACTCTCTTCGGGCTTTCGTTTCTTCTTCTGCCTTCTTTTTTTGTTTCGAGTGTCCATAAAAGCCATGGATGCGCTCCTGGTGTTATTTGGTTACAAGCCACACGGGATGGGATACCACGGCTCGTTAATACCGTTTGCCAAATGGAATGGAATGATACTGCCGTGCGCGCTATTCCGTACCAGGTACCAGAAACGTACTTGTCTGTTTTCTCCCGCCGAGATTAATTTTTGTCACGGCCTTTATTGTGACCACAGGAACGACTCCAGGGAAGTGACTATTAATAATATGAGATCATCATCATGTATCATCACTATCATCACCCTCATCATCATGTATCATCATAATCATCATCATGGGCCGTGAATTCCAGCGACCTCCGAACCCTACGTACAGCAGTAGCAGTGATGGACGTTGAAGCTCAAGCTCGTATGCTGCACAGTTCTGATAATGACGGCAAAACAGCAATATACCCTCCGCAAACCAACCACGACCCCCCCCCCCCCCAAAAAAAAAACTCGAAACACGTGAACCCTCGCGAACACTCACATAGCCGATTTGAAGTGACAGACCACCGGATGACGGGCATCCCAATAGTGCAGCTGTCCGGGATTGCCATAACCGGAGTCTCCGCGGAGACCCTCATGGGGTAAGCCGGCGTAGGAACCGGAGCCGCGTCCCCCACGGGGGGAGGGGCCATCATGGAGGGGGCAGGGGTAGCCACGGCTATGGGGGCAAGGGTGGAGACGGCGGTGGGGACCGGGGTAGGAGACGCCGTGGCAAGTTCGTCGGGCATCAAGGTTGGCGCGGCCGAGAAGAAATCGCCCACCAGCACCGGTGCTGGCGTCGGGGGAGTGAGAGCAGCCGGAGCGAATGTCTCGAATGTAAATGGCGCCGCCGTCGAAGACGGGCTGGGTGGTAGCGGGGTTCCGTCTGCGAGGCGGACGGAGCCGGGTCGGGTCGGGTGGGGTTGAACGGGGATCGTTTTTAAACCGTAGCATGCGCACACCTTTCACTCTAGTACGCACGATCCAGACGGCAGTCACTATGTACAGTATGAATGCAATCTCGTTCGAAATAAAAATGCTAAAAGGGTTACAGCAGTTATGCCACCCACGCGTACTACTCTCTAGAACACATGCTGGAAATAAAATAAGATATCGTCAAGAGTTGAGCGCCGCCAAACCACGAAACTCTTCCACCCGCCACTGCCGCTGCTGTTTCTGCTTCGGACGAACTTTTCTCGATGGTGCAGCTGTGATGGACGAAGGACGCCGATTTATGACTTGGTACGAGCAGAATTCAACCATTGGTTCAACAGACCGCCCTACCGCCCACTACAGCTGCAAGCATCATACCTAAGCAAGGAACACCATTCATCAATAATAACAGACAGTACACAGCTGAAAATGCCGGTGTCATTGCCTGCTGCTAGGCTGCTACCGAGCTTTTTGTTGCCGCATGCCTGGTATATGCAAACGACGTACGGACTCTTGACCTTTTCTGTACGGTGTACGGTCGTTATACATGCGAGTATGCGGTCATGAGTTTCGCGTTCAAGTCCGACTGCGCTGAAAAAAGAAGGAAAAAAATAAAGGGTTTTCCACGTTGCTGCGTGGCTTTTCTTCTCTTGCGGTGCGGTGCGCTCCCGTGCGATTTTGCCGACTCGCACTGCACCATCAATGAAAAAACGCACCGAACCGCACCGTCCGACTCTCTCAAAAATTCACACCGCCAGAAGGGCCTTGAAAAAATCACAACCCACGGTGGGGTGCGGGTTTTACCGAATCGCACTGCATCGTACGATTTCAGTCAGCACCCCACCGCACCCTACGAAATTCAAAAACTAAAATGTGTACCGCACTCTGTGAGATTCTCAAATACAGCAATCCACACCGCAACGTACCGTTGGATTCTGCAAATAAAAGAAGCCGCACAGTGCTTCGGTGCCAAAACGTGAAACACCGTGGAAAAAGCCGAAGGAGCGATGATGCTCGGGGAAACCGTTGGTGGGGACACAAAATACCAGATAAGCCAGGCGAACCACACTCGTCGAAACCGAGCCAAATCGAACAGGAGCGAAACTAAGCCTAGGAGTAGCGAATATCATGCAGTATTAAATTGTACGAGGTCTCATCATATCACGCGTTCATGGCGCCTACCCGCAACACACAAAGGAACAAAACAAAACTTCCACGACTTGGTGGACTAAAAAGCAGTGCTCGGCAACTGACTCACCGATAGATTCCCCCGTGCCATCCCCGTAGCCGTCTTCAATGTAGTCCTCCTCGACAGGATCATAGCCGCTGCTGAGACTACTCGTCGAGCCGTTCGCGGCCAAATAGGCTTCGTGGACGGCGGCTTCTTCTGCGCTAGGCAAGTTCCAGAGCGACCGCTTCCTGCCGCCGCCAACGTCGCCGCCAACGCCGGTCAAAGAGTCGGCGCTGACGATGCCATTGTCGGGATGTTCCCGCCGGTCAGCGCCGCCGTCGTGGTAGCCACCGAACGCCGGCGATCGCTGCAAAACGCTGTCGCTCTGCACAAACAAGCACACGCAGACACCAAACCCACGTCGTCGTCGATGCCGTGTCGTCGCGAAAGAACACCCGAAAACACAAAATATGAGGCAGAACGAAATACCTATACCCGGTATGATGTGTATACGGTATAAAACGTTTTAAGTATCGCACCACAACGCCCTACTACAAATAGCTGTATACTGCTGCCCCTGGTACACGATCCATACCACGGGTCCGAAAAGGGCAAAAGGCAGCCAGCCGCATAGCAGAGTAAAGTATAGAATATAATTGACCATTGGCAATACGGGGGAGAAGGGAAGGGGAGAAAAGGAGGGAGCGAGCAGGCGTCGGTATCAGATCCAAAGGTAGGTCAACCATGTTTCATCGACGAAGATCACGGTTTTTGTGGAAAATAATTTTGAATGCGGAACACCAACCATTGCTTGTGGCAAACAATATCTGTGGGCTCTCAGAACTATCCAACTATTTTATATTGGGGAAACGATTCTTAGGGTATCAGAACTGAGTTCTTGCCGGAAATAAAAAATACCGAAAAATACGGTTCTACTGGGCGGGACACCAGTACTGATCAGTGATAATATTAAGTGAAAAAACAGTAGACTCCTGAGGCAGCTCCACCGGAGGTTTCCGAGGTTATTCGGGGGTTCCTATTAGTAGTCTTCTGAGAGTGAAACGGGTATGATAACGTTAAACGCAGTGTGATAACATAACACGTTGTACCGTACCACGCGGGTGTCAAGATAACAGTGTATAACACTATATATATCACACGATTAATCTCGGATAATTTCCCGAGACAATTTTCTCGTCAAACGGAGAGAACGTGAGCCAGCCGACCGAGCGATGCGCCTATGGAAGTACCTCATCAAGATATCTTCCAAAAGTCAACTTTTTCGTCGAGACTTTTCACTTCTTACCGTGTTCTCGAGAAAAACGGCTTTGAAATTCATCCCAGGAGGTGTGTGACATATGATATATTATCACAACCGGGTGATATTTTGGCATGGATGCATAGTGGAAGACCTGAAGGAGTTCCAAGCCACCGAGGTATTTAGTGGGACATTCGCCCTAGGTGCCGCGCCGGGTAAGTGGCACAGGGGGGTCCTCGAAGAAGCCGAGCGGTTCATAGTCATGTGGCACGAGGATGCGGCAAAGCTGAGCTGGCAGCTGCGCGCATCCGCTGTGTGTGTGTTCTTCGCATTAAACCGTTATTTCTATTAATACCCGTCGACATCTAGCACAACCAGTGTCCGTGCCGATTCTTCAATTCGAGAGAGCTACAAGTTCTGTGGTAACAAAGCTACGCCACAGAGATACTATGTTGCCACGTACCAGGTATACAGTAAGCACAGCAGTGGGCAATGGATGGTGTCCAAGGGCATGGGGGGAAGGGGGGCAACGGCAGGACAAGAAGGGAGAAAGTACGGTGGACGAAAGTGGGAAGGGTAAACCGCGGTGGACTAAAGTACAGGAAGAAGACGGCACACTGGGTAGCAAGACACCACGCCGACCATTAATAGTGTGTGGGACGTATCTGTGCCACAAGTACTATATTCATCAAGTGCTGCAGTTTAGCTTCGAACGTCATTCTTCTTTCTCTTTTTATCTTCGCTTGGATCCCCCGTGTATTCCTACCTTTTTTTTCTACTGCGGCTGCGGTATTCTACTAATTAATACTCCGTACTAGGTATCTGTTTGTTCTCATGGAAGATGCCTAGTTTCAAAACTGCAGACTCTGTTATTTACATACCAGGTTTCTATTTAGCCCATGAGTACTTCAATCATATCATACTTTTCTGTTCGTTTAGTATTGTCTCACGCATCCCCTCCGAGGGTTATCGGTTCCGAACGCGCCACCAATGCCACCGCCCTGCGGTCGACCAAGTACGAACGGCCGGCGTCGCTCCCTCTTCTCCGCCTGAGGATCTTCCCCGTGACGTTTCTGTCTTGCAGGGTCTCCCCCATTACGCGTGCTTTTCAAATGACGAGGTAACAGACCGCGTATGGTATTACCTCCAGCTGCTTTCGAAACCCATGCCGGCTGCTGCATCGCTTCCTGTTTGTGGGCTTTGTTCTGGATGCTGAATTGGCTTGGTTTTTG
>JBBMHQ010073553.1:0-12623 GCA_037834295.1 Postelsia palmaeformis
GTGTGTGTGTGTGTGTGTGTGTGTGTGTGTGTGTGTGTGTGTGTGTGTGTGTGTGTGTGTGTGTGTGTGTGTTCTTCGCATTAAACCATTATTTCTACCAGACGACATCCAGAACAACCAGTGTCTGTGCCGATTCTTCAATCCCACAAGAAATACAAGTTCTGTGGTCACAAAGCTACATCACAGAGATACTACGTTGCCACGTATGCAAAAAAAAAACAATAGGACAAACAAACTGTCGTGCCCCCCCCCCGCCCGCAGGCCATGTGATAAGCACTTGAAAAAAGAAAAAAGAAAAATAACGAGCTGGAAAAATGTTGGCATAGGTGACAGCCACGCCTTCAAAAACTTGGTTGGGATGGGGCCCCTACTGTATGTAATACGAATGCTACAGTAGTATAGCTCGACAACACCAGTGTCAACGCACTCCGACCTCTCTCATTCCTTCTACTCGTGATAGACAGCAGTACTTCTGTAGAAATCTTGTAGACTCTTCATCTCGATGCTGCCCACTCCACACCTTGCAAAATTCCTCCCACATCAGTCCGACTTGCGCTGCCGATAGCTTCAGTGCCTCGAAATCGCTGCGATACTTCCGCGCCCATGCAGACGTGTCGTATATGGAAGCGAGCTTCGTCGTGCGCGCCACCTTCGGGATCACCTGGCCCATTTCATCGAAAACGGCAGCTATCTCGATTCTCGATCACCCACCCATCCGCAAGGTTTTATTGCCACAAACCTCAAGCTCGTGAAACAGTCCTGGGAGTACGCACACGCATGGCGACCGAGCTGGCGTCTGATCCCGCGTTCACCCAAGCCGGTACCCCCAGCTGCCTGTGGGGCAGTGGGCCGCACTGGGGTCCCGGTTGGAAATGAACCGTTAGCATCTTTCGGTTCCGTACACCGCCGTGCATAACGAAACGGGCAAACTCCCGGGCTCGTGTATTTGTTCATTTGTTCGTTATTTTTTTGTTATTGAAGTAGTTTCGTTCTATACGGATTTAGAGGGGAAATCGTGGCGGGAAGACTGACTTGTGCGAAACGGAACATGCGGCGGAATAGCAAAACTCAAAAAAAGGCAACGACGGGATGACCGCACGACGCACGACTGGAGGCCGCCAACCGGCCACCGGCGGCACGTCGTACCACGCCGGCCACATGTCACACTACGTCGGCTGGGGTTCTTACAGCGATGTGGCTACGAGCAAAAGCTGCGAAAGCTGCATGGGAAAGGATACTGCTCGACGAGCTTTTCCTCTTCTCTGGCGGGCTCGAAGGCGCATGGTCATGCGCCGATGGCTGGACTGAAGAAGATACTGGTGGTACACAAGAGCTACCTGTACAGGCTGGCGGCCGACGACATCCGAACGGAGAACAAACGAGCGAGAAGCGGAGGCGGTGTAGCGCCGAAAGTGAGGATGAGCGGATCGGTGTGCTGATAGAAGACAGCCAAGTGAGTACGCGAGGTTGAAGCTTTGTAGGATTCAACGTGAGAGCTCAACGCAACGGACACGAAGCTCTGTCATGCTTTGTTTTGTTACTGCTGCAGAAATACTGCAATGCACAGAGAATCGTCGTGATTGATGTGATATCAGCCTTTATACGCGTTTGCGTATGTCTGACTCTTTGCTTACTGCAGGTGGTGGGGCTGCTGCTGGGCTGCAACGGTTTGCAGGGAGCAATGTCGCCGTCGTTGGGGCTGCTGTCAACGCTTCGGGTTTTAGACCTGTCGGGAAACAGCTTGAAAGGTACCCACAACCCCTCGTACGTAGTACTCCGTATAACGTAGTTGCTCCTACTCGTACGGCAGTGCTCGTAGCTAAACATGGTCGTATCCCGGCTGATTGTAATCACAGTCACAATAGCCGACCGCTGCGCTGTCAGTTCCGCGGCACTTCTGCATGGCGTCGCACATCACACCGTAAGTAGAAACGACGTGTTCCTCTCTCCCCTTCTCGTTCGAGCCATCGTGTCTGTACTGTAGCTCCAAGCGCGCCCACCGCAATTCATACGCAATGTATTACTCACGGGTCGCGCGTACATGCACAATTGCATCACGCGTGCCAGGAACCTTGGATCCGATATGTGCCTTGAGGAGCATCGAGGTTGTCAATCTCTCCTCGAATTTTCTGACTGGGAGCATCTCGAACAAGATCGGATCACTCAGTACGTTGCAGCACTTGTTTCTGAGCGAAAACAAACTCTCAGGTAAGAACCGAGTCTTCGATTCGATTGAAGCACAGAACGGCCCACCCACATGTATGCGTGTTTGATAATACGTGCCTGGTACGTTCGACGTTTTCTTGTGGAATCTGCGGCAAGGGCTGTCGAATACAGCCGCTGGGAGATCGATATGTATCCCAGCAGTGTGGGGGCGGCGGCTTCCAAGTACGCATTGTGCTCTGCAAATCTATGACTGTTTCGTACTGTAGCCCTTGAAAGCGTACTTTGAGGTGCTCCAAAAGAAAAGTAGTAACTCCCGTGGGTTGGGCCGGCTTTGGAATACTTTGAATGCACTCACATTCATAAGATCATGGTCGAGAGCTTTTAATGGTGATCTGACAATGTACAGTAGTCCGATGTGGGACCTCCCAAATTTGCTGAACCAGATGCCATGGTATGCCAGCAGCAGTCTCGACGAAGTCAGGTCGGTAGTGCCCCAATCTGGAACTACGCGAAGAAAACCCTAGAGAACGCTTTGAGTAACTATCAAGCTCGCAGTTCAATGGTGTCGTGTAACGTGGGAGTGGAGTCATTGGTCTGGATAGGATTTTTCTTTAGGTTGGCCACGGGGTACGCAGAACAAAACGACTCATGCTTTGTCGCGTAAAGTCATCTCTCTTTTCGGTTCAAGGGCGGAGGAGTCAACTCCCGAGGGAAGGTGGAACGAACGTGCTAGTGGCCCACGATCCAGGCGGTATCCACATCGACAACATCCACCACGTACTAATGTATAAACATGTGCATGTACCGTACAATGGTCTAGCTCTGCTGTATTTTCCCTTCCCTCCCAACGGATGCATATCTAGAAAAAATGCGAGCTTTTCGCTGCATTAGGATCATATTATGACCCCTACAAATATCTGATGGCGTACTGGTAGGCATCAGTCTGTATCAGCTACCTAGGCGATCATGCTTTATGCTATTTTCAAGTGGCGTGGTTATTAGGCAAGCAGGTTGCCAGACAGGAAGTTAAACTACAGATATCAATAGTGTAATACCTCGTAGTTATATTGGATGCCAACCCATTATCGGAAGTCGCAGCGAACGTGATTGTAATTGCATCATAGAAAGGACGCACTCGCAGTTCATCATCTGACAAGGCAGCTCTGCTGCCTCTGAAGCCTGCATTCGGCGGAGATAACTACTACCGTGAAAGACACATGATATTGCAATGGGACCTTGGAAATCATATGGAAGCCCCATGGAAGTCTTATTGGGGTAACCTCACTCACGATTCTCAGGAATCTCCGTGAACCTCCCACGTTCGTCCGCAATTTCTTCCCGGTATTATGCTCAGGCTTTCTACCTGATTCTTTGTCCTCGCTGTTTCAGCTCATTGTGCTTTGCCTCGACGGGAACACTTTTTCGGGACGGCTGCCTCCCGGCGTTGCTTCCCTTCCGAAGCTTGCTGTGTTGGCGCTTCAAGGAAACAATCTCAGCGGTGCGTAAAAGCGTAAGAGACGTGAGGAGGCTATATGCGTAGCACATTTCCCAGCGAAAAGGTTCCCCTCCGGAATAGACCCATGCCACTACAGTGGGGTGCCATCTACAGTGCGGTCCCGCTACAGTGCCGTAGGGGTGGTGCTTTGGGGCCCATCCAATTCTAGCTCACGCAGCTCTTCAATCGAAGAAGTGCCCAATATCTTTGGATTATACCTGGTATTTGAAAAACTGTCTGACATCTTTGGAATGCCAGTTTGGTACACACTTGTATTCGGTATACGTACGTATGCCTAAAGTCGTAGTAAGCCCATGGGGTTGTTCGTCAGATTGCCCGTATGTAGTGCTTCTCTCAGCGTTTTTTGGGCCGACTACAGACGTCGTCAAGCGAGGAACCTTATTGACATTTACGGTATCATAGGTGCATCCCTACGGTAGCATGCGTACACCAGGTATACTTTACTACAGGTAGCATGCAATATATGCACACTCCATGCGCCATGCTGCGTAGAATAGCGCCCGCAGAAAGCCTCAATGACCCGTCCTGCTTGAAGCCGGGGCTCATCTTACGGCCACCGAGCGCAAACCAATACCGTGCTCGTACGGTGGTACAAACTACTTGTACGGGTTAGCTAAAATACGAGGTACCTGGTCCGTACGTTGGAATTACCGTATGTCTACGGCATTGAACCTACCTAATGGTTGAAAGTGTTGGTGCTAGCGTGGAGACGCACACCAAGTAATGAGTTTACAATTGGTGATTTGCGCGGTCGTTTGGCATGTATAACGTAGCATGCCTCAATGCCTTACTTCTGAGCGGGATGAAGCCGGAAATCTGATGCCGGAGATCCGCGCCACCCGACCAAAAAACCTCCGAACATGCATACTGGTACTTCTTTATTTCGGTTTTATTTGTGGTCTATGCCTCCACCAGTGCACACAGTTGGCGAGACTTAGACATGCCATACTACAGTAGACATATCCCCCAGCGCGAGTTATTTTCATAGCGAGAGGAGCTACTCTGTCTCGTTTGTAACGTTTCAGTGCAACTCGGGTGCGCCTGATGTCTGTCTCAGGCAACATCCCCGACCTCTCTGGCCTTACGGCAATAAGGACCTTGGAGCTTTCGGGGAACAATTTCGGTGGCGAGTTTCCGTCACTGTCGGCTCTGGCGACCATGAGAGTTCTTGCGTGGCAGGGTCCTGGATATGGACGGGGGCTGTCGGGCGGCCTCCACAACATTGTTCCGGCGATAATCTCGGGTATGATTCCGCCCATAGCCTAATTTATTCAATAATATTGTAATTCTTCCACCGATAATCTCAGTTATCCTTCCGCGAATAAGCTCAGGTACTCAATATCTCGTCGGTAATCCCAGGTTTCCTTCCGTTGGTATTTCAGAGGATCTTCTTTTGGTAGACCTAGGCTTTCTTCGGTGGGTATGCTCAGGTGACTCGCTCTATGTTAGGGGTGCACCTAGACCTCTCTGAGATTCTCTCCTTACTTCAGGAGCTCGAAAATATTACCTGGAGTAGCACTTTAATGATATTCGTACCTCACACATAATGTGAATTTGATAAACAAATGTACACCATACCCCTCGGACAATACCGTGGCCTTAGCTTAAGCCTACAACTCAATACTTCACCAGTCACACCAAGCGCATCAAGTACATCAATTACCCGACAAACATTTTTTTCATCATATCAAATGGTATTTCATCGATATCGGGTAGAGTAGCACCTAACCTCAATCGAGGAGCCCCACCAGCCAAAAGTAATTGGTCGAGTGCCTGGGGCAGATAACCGCAGAACCAAAAAAGCGGGCGCAACAAAGTAGCGAACGTATCACCAACACGTTGAGCGGGCTGTTTGCGGCTGGGCCGTATGCTCCAGGCGCATCCACTGCAGGCATGCGTGTTGTATCTTCTCGTGGCGTACTCGTGGAATCACAACGTTTTGGGTGGAAGTGCTGTAAACTCTTGACGAGTAGGGTTGCTGTAGCCAGGTACCATCCGTCGGCAATTTAATAGTGTGAATATCGCCTCGATTTACAGCGTTAACGCGACTGAAGCACCCACGAGATGGTATTTCATTTAATCCTAATACAGTACTAACACTATCTCGCAAGGCTTGCTTGTTTCTTCTTTTTACGTAGAACAACATAGGTTTAGTTCAGATGCTTCCACCTACGACGAACACGATACCAACAGTAAGGATGCCCTTGATGATCTGTTCGTAGACATTCATCAGTTTTCATCTACGAGGCACACGATATATGATGCAAAAACAATGTGCTAATAAAACGAAACCTTGAGATTGTTTGGGTGTGGATGCAGGCATGAATAGCAGACATCGCGGGGAAAACTGGCAAATCCGTGCCGCAGGGAGAAGGATGACATGCTAGCGGAAAGAGAGGAGGAGCATTGCTTCGTGCTCGTTCTCTTTTTCCTTGGTACAAAATACAATGTTGAAGTTGCCGCAACCCGGCGGTTGGCGACAGCGGGGTGAACTACCTCACACCGGTAAAAAGTGTATGGGTATATAAAGGGAGTAACTATTTGTTCTAGTTTTTTACGAGATGGTAGCAAAATAGGTTGCATACGTTGTCGGAGAACTTCTCATGAAACAATGCGATCGCCATCACGTTTCCATGTGCTCCAGATTGCAAATTATTCTCATTTGCAAACATATTTCGCTGTGACGCCCGCGGACAGGTCAACCGATGCAGCTTGTGCGATTGGACCTGTCACACCACGCACTCAGCGGGGTCATACCTCTCGGACTTCGAGCACTTGCGCGCCTCGAGGCAAGATGAACTACTGCCGTGTGGTTAGAAATAGGGAAGGGCTGGTAGCTGGAGCTCATGTGTGTGTTTTTATCAGGTCTTTATTTATGTATCTTCCCATGCAAAACATTCCTGGAGGTCTCATTAACGCTCTTTATGACACTCACACTCCTTTCTTGAAGGTACATCGTTTTGACGAAGCACGCACTAGCGCACAGCGCAGCCATCGAGTTTACTCCGCCCACATCGTATCGCGCTCTGGTCATGCACGGCTTCTTCGAACGACCCAGGTTCTGATCCTTCGCGGCAACGCTCTCCGAGGCCGGTTACCTGCCTGGCTTGACCAGCTCCCCTTCTTGCGCCACGTCGACCTCGCGGACAATTTTTTTGAAGGGCTGGTTCCAGCGAGCCTCACTGCACTGCCGCATCTCGAGGTTCTCTTGTTGCACGGGAACAAGCTCGACGGTGCGTCACCGCTTTGTCTATCGCTGGGTACGGAAATATCTCCAGATAGGTTACTACGGTAGGGCTGTATGCGACGCATATTATTGGTTCAGCTTCGCCAAAATGGTTGAAGCATACTACTGGTACCTGTCTTCAAATAACATTAATAGTCCTAACCAAACCTCGACCGCCAAAATTCTTGAAGTGGATATAGATGTCTTGAAGAGTTACCATAGTAGTGTAGATTATCAACCATTCTGTAGACACTGGGCCGAGGCAGGTTCACTACCACTGCCTTTTACCACCCAAAAAAAGTGTCTTACGTAGCATATCGTCGCATTTTTCATCGTTTCGCAATGCACCAAGTCTACCAGTTGGTTTGAGACTCGACTCCCCTGTTTTTAGAAGCAAACGTAATACGATCTCTCAACCCATCAACCAATCTCTGTGCTCCCTATCGTCTTGCTGTCTTGCTGGGCATCAGGTTTTCTGCCGGCCGGATTGTTCGCGTTTTTAAAGTCGGAACAAATACAGAGGTTTTCATTGTGTTCAAACCAAGGGGCGAGGAGGGACATCGTTGTGGAGATGTTCGTCCCACCACTAACTTTGACAGACAAGGCCGCAATGCTTGAGGGGGGAAATTCTGGATTGGCGGAACTTTTTCACTCCGGCATTGACGCCGTTTCGCACAAAAAAATATCAGGACGTTGAGGGGGCACTCTTTTGTTGCTTGCCTCAGTCATTTGACCATTGAACGCGCATCCCAGTCGAGACGGAGCAACTGGAAGGGGGGCGCACAACAGCACGGCATCGATGTCGACGAGAGTACGCAGGGTTTGGCAGATCGTGTGACGACCTACTTTAGGTTTCAATTGTACTACCGTACTCCTTACGGGGAGCAGTTCCTTGTCTTGCTTTCGGTGTTTTTTTCCCGTCTCCACCCCCTTGTCGTTTATTTTTCGCTCATTACTTGCTTTTTTCCCCCTTTCCGTGTTCTGTTGTTCGTACTCTTCTTTTATTTTGCTCGTGTGGTTGACCTTTTTGTATCTTTTTACGTTTGACGTTGCATCGCTCCGACGGGTAGAAGTTTTCTTTCATAAGTCCAAGTCTCCGTAGTCCGGGAATACGTACAGTAGAACCATATATTGTGAAGGGAAGGAGCTGCTTTTTAGAGGCGAAGAAAATATGCGGGCATGCCACAGAGAGAGGTGGATACCGCTGTGGTAGACATGCCAGCCAGCAGCCCTCCCTCATCTCCTTTCCTACTCGTGTTTTTTTTCTGTCTCATAGTCGTGATCATCGAACTTTTATCTCTATTAATAGGCAAAAGGATTAATACGGGCACCGAGTGTGCTGGATGTAGTTGCGTAGAAATAACGAAGCGACAGGTTCAGGGAAGATAACACAACAAATACCACACGCTCGCAATGGCACTGAAGACATGCTTGTAGACAGGGGGTATCGCGACTTAAAAGAGGTGTGGTATATGCCGAAAAAACCTCTCTTAGAACCAACGTTCTTCTTTCTTATTCACAGTGGGAAATATATAGCTCTAGTGTAGGCGGATCCAGCCGATTTGGCCTCTCTTAACTGTACTATTCTCTAAGCGTGCACTCTCTCAAGTCGGGGTACCCACCGCATTCATTTATCCATCCGTCGCATGTACCAGGTAAAAACAATATTGGTACTATAGCTGTCGCTACTCTAGGAACTCGCGCAGCACGATACTCGTAACTGTCGTCAAGCAACTTGTTGTGTGCGTTGGTTGATAATTTGTAGAATCGTACAGATATGCAAATATTATCTTATTATACGTATTATTTCGGTCGGCGGTCGTAGGCCCCGGCTTCAGCCACCTCAAAACGGCTCCCTACTTTTTTTGAGACGTGAAGACAAAAAAAACACATTCGATAATAACATAAACAGTGATAAAAAAGTACCGTGGGCGTTAATCACTCCCATGACAGTTTTCGCGTGCATACGATCCCGCCCTGGGTACCTCCTTCAGATGCTGTCAACGACAGGGGGCAAACAACCGCCCCCCCATCTTCGCCTTTACCCCCCCCTGCACCCCCCCCGACCAGCCATTCCGCCCACAATTTTCGAACTCCTTCCTCTGCGTCTGGGTGTATGACGATCGCGAAAACAGCGTCTACACCACCAGCGCCGGGCACCCCGGCACACAGTACCCCGGGAAGAGCCGATGTAGCGTCGACGAGTTCGGTCTGCACAGGTGGCTCGATCGGGACACCAGCTTCCTGGTTGGGATGGGATGGGATGGGATGGGTTGGGTCGGGTCCGGTTGAGCGGGTCAGTGGGATACGCGCAAGACGAAGGGATCGCGAGTATCATAATGCTGAAGTTTCTGAGGTTCGTAAGATGATCGACTCTTTACCTCAATCTAAAATCATTGTGTTTGAGAAGCACATGTTCGCGCACCCCGCGAAAAACGACCTAGGCTATAAAAACACAGATGGAAAGCGAAAATATCTTGACTCTAGTATAGTTCTCAAGTTGAGGAGGGAGCCCCCGTGAATCATAAAATGGTAGCCTCAAATGTCCCCCCTCCAGCGTAGCATGACTCTGGCGGTGGCACACAGCAGGGGTGGGCTTTTTCATGATTTAACCATAACAACGTCTAAATCGCACGGCGATGACACGGGGTGCACTCAAAATTGTCGAATGGGATCAAACACGCTTGACGACTACTGGGTTATCGTGTTGGTACACCCTTGGCGGTGGTAGCACAGGGTTGATAAAAATCAAAGGGGCGGAAAAAAAAGAAAGAGTCTGTAGTAATAGTCCCTACGTACTATAATGAAGTTCCCGTGGAACTTGTGACGAAGCTCGGGGGGGAGAGGGGCAAGGTGAGTTGGTAGGTAACATCCAGCATTCCAGGTTATTCGCCAACCCCCAATCGTGTGTAATTTAAGTACCCCTCCCCAATGCCAGGTAATTCCACAGGCTTGCGCTGGTAGTGGCTTCTTCGAAAGTACAGCAGATATTTCTCAACAGCGACAGTGCACAAACAATGCGCCGCCGATGTTCTGAAGTACGCGGTCTTTTATCTTACCTCTCCCATTTCCCGCAAGAGCCGACGAGCCGTACCAAAAGCAGTCCGGAGCCGAAGGAGCTGGTCCAGGGAGTTTGTACGGAATAATTTACTCCCCGATGTCTCATCCCATGTGACCCCAGGGCGACTCGACAACGCCTGTAAATCATTAAACATCGTGTTAGCTACGTACGACGTGAGCACACACACACCAAAATTGAGACTCGTGCCTACCAGCGCTTGGTTCAGCTGCGAACTGCAAGCGATGGGGGAAATACCAGGATGAGCGTTGTTTTCAGCAAGGAACCTGGTCCTCGTTGTGTAAATTGACATAGAACCAAGATTTTCGACGACTTCAGACAATAGCTCGATAATACCTGCATGCTGGTCTCGAAACTCTCGTCTCCAGTGGCTTTTTCACATGAAGACGAAGCTGCCGCCGTAGCAAGCGCGTTGAGCAACTCTGCGATGGTAGTGTTGATGGAAGCTAGACTCGACCACACTTCGTATGCTCGATCCGCCGTCGATGGGTCTGCACGCCACGTTAGCACCTGAATAGCAAACGACGCGAACAGCGGAACTTAGCGGACCCTCGCCTTAGGTACACTCGCCAGGGTCACGCAAAGAACACGGATGCAGACTCTGAAAATACCTACGGGTACACTGCAATCGCCGGGCGGGATCAGGCCCGCCACATTTTCTAAGACCGTGACGCTTCCCTTTGTCCCAAATACAATTGTGGCAAGACAGCGCGTGAAGAATATCATCGGCGGGTCTTGGCTACGCGGTTAATTGCATACTTTGTGCCACCAACGCATTATACATAGCTCTTTCGTCCACCATTGCCAACCACCAAGATACATGCAGACGAAAGCCCGATGTATGCATGTCCTATTTTTTATTTTCAACTACCCACCTTCCGGACCATCGATGGAGTTGACGACCCACCACACACGTCTCCCATCAGCAGTCGGAAGCAGAACGGCAGCCGCAACTGGCCCCTTTCCGCGTCCCAGCCACCGCGACCACTTACGCACTTCCCGATTCGCTCCAGTGCCGTCCGAGTTTCGCATCCATCTGTCGGCATTTCGCCGCCGCTAGGGGGAGTCGACGGCGCATCGCCGGCAGAGAGTGCACCGGCAAGCTCAGCCGGTGAGAAGCGTGTGTAGGTGTGGGTGCCGTAGACGGCAGCGGATACATCGAAGCCACTGCCAACCTATACGCAGGGACGACATCGGTTGGCAAGGGGAGGGATAGGCGGCTCGACGGCGGGTCTGCTTGGCCGAGAGGACACGGTGCCTAATCGGCGAAGATCAAAGCACGGTATACACGTCGGCCAAGCATAAACAGTTGATACTATTACTAACCACCACCTACAAAAACATTACTGATATAGTTCTTGTGCGTACCCACCACCTACAGCAGCAATTCTCAGATATTTTTTTTGTTGCATACCCACACCTACGAAAACAAGTCCAGCAGACTATCGAACCCGCGCTAGACTTGGTCGGGCTTCGTTGCACTGCTCTCGAAAACAAAGCTCGCCCCGAAGTTGGCTCACCTTTCCCTGCGCTACGCAGTGGCACGCTTGCGCTAGATTGTGGATCAGATCTAAGCTCTCGCCTAGTCCGCGACCAGAAGTAACCACTGGAGACTCCTGTCCCGGTGCTCCGTCGTAAGACGGCAGAGTAGCGGCACCGAAAAAAGTCAGAAGAGCTCCCACCAGGGAAGACACTAGGGCGGCGGAGCTTCCCATCCCCGTCTTTGCGACAACCACAGCGCCGTCTGTCTTGGGTGGGTGGGCGGTCAGGCGTCAAAGATGAGGGTGTAGCAACACTTCCGGTGAAATTAACCAATTATAGTTTGTGTTGCTATCAATACATGCTTCACGTGTATTTGGCGAAGCATTGGGGTGTAGCAGCACTTCCCACGAAATTGAATGCTCGCAAGTAATGTTGCGCATATATGTTTGACGTGCAGTTGGCGACGGGTGTAGCGCCTGCGCACACGATCCCGCAGCTTCGACGATTTCAAGTCGTCTACAAACAGCGGTAAATATTAGTGGGGGCCAGGGATACCGCCACGAGATACAAGACGATCATGCTATCCTCCGGTAAGCCCACGCCCGTAGGATCGTGTGGTGACAGTCCTGGTAGCCATGAGTTGTGCAATTTTTGACGAAGATTGCAATATAGTGCGATCTAGTCATCCTACGTATAATATTTATGTGGTAAGCAATTATTTGTCGTAGGGCGGAAGCCGGCACAGTAGTGTAAACAAGCAGTGGTCTTCGCCATGTCTCTCGCCAGCCAAGCAAAACCTTGTGCCTCACCTTCAGACACGGGGCATTCCAAAAAAGGTGGCAGGGTGGCAAGCGCGCTTGACGTACACGGCAGGCCACGAGCACGGAGCTGAAACACCCAGGATAACAGAAGGGAAGTGGGTGGGACACAAGTTAAGCACCAGGCAAAGCCTTCCATGGACACAAAGCATGCGAGATTGGACAGAAGGGCAGGCTACTGGGCTGCAGTAAGTCTGGTACAAGATCCGCGACATCCAGTACGGCCTGGCAAAC
The DNA here is from genome assembly GCA_037834295.1 of Postelsia palmaeformis. NCBI lineage: Eukaryota > Phaeophyceae > Laminariales > Laminariaceae > Postelsia > Postelsia palmaeformis. The sequence goes on from JBBMHQ010073553.1 coordinate 12,522, forward strand.
CAAGCAAGCCAACTACGTGGACATATCGCGCTCCAATTTATCCCCTGCTCTTGTTTTTGGGTCATCACGTTTACTTTCCAGCTCAACTCGTGGGAGGTTTTA
>JBBMHQ010073575.1:0-12621 GCA_037834295.1 Postelsia palmaeformis
CTTGGCTCACTTACTGCCTGTCTTGACTCACTCACTGCCTGTCTTGACTCACCCACTGCCTGTCTTGACTCACCCACTGCCTGTCTTGACTCACTCACTGCCGGGTTCATGGCCAAATGCTTTTTCGGCGCTCGAGAAGAGCTGCTACTACTCATGCGGGACTTCAGCTGCATGCTGGCTGAGCTGGCGCAGCTGTTGCTCTGCTTGGCATTGCAAACAAGCTACGATGCGCTGCAGGAATGGCCATGGCACTTATTTTTATATCGCTACATCGAACGTTCCTACAATGATATAGCGTTGTCTTTATGCGCCATCCAGGGCTCATGTGCTCCAGCCCCATGACCCGATTGGTCATACCGCCGTTCTTGGTATCGCTCCTGTTCACCCCGGATGTTGCGAGTTTAACTGGCGTTTTTGCCCGCTTACATGCGATGCCGGCAGGACGGCGGGAATTCACCTCGTTTGGTGCTGGTGGATGCGGGCATGGTGGCCAAGTTATTCGGGCACCAACGGCGGCACTTCATCCGGCTCCTGGTAGGATTAATTCCTTGACGCTACTGTAGATCTCTGGATGCTAGGCATATAACGCATGCCCCTTGACTCCCACATAGTCGCCGTTTGTACACGTTGCACCTACCCACCGTGTGGCGCTGCAGTATCCATATTTTTAAAACACTTTTTTATCGTTTATCACGACAAGGGAGTGCAGATTGTAACACCTTCCGAGGTGGGGGTATGACACATAACAGCGTGACCATGTGGTATGTCAAGGTGTTGGTGCATGAGGTACCGGTGGAAGGGAAAAAGTGAAGGTGGCAGTGTCATGCACCTACCGTAATTCATTGCCACCTCTCGATTGCTGGCGTGTTGTCAAGGTCAGAGCTGGAAACAACTTTGTGTTGTCGAAATCCGCGTGAAGCCACCTTTTTTTTAGATGACAAAGGCCGTATCCTTGCGTAAAGTAGCAACAGTAACACTATTGACTGCATCGACTGCGTGGTTGATATCCCGCTGTCCTCGTGTTCCTCGCGACTAACCCTAGCCCTAACACTACCATAGCATAGCCGAGCCGCTGCTGCGTCATGTTGGTGTTAGTTCTCGCCGTCCCTTCCCTACGGCGCATGCTGCCGCCTACGAACAAATAGTTTATCGACCGACTGTATTGCTACTACCTTTATGTCTCACCAGGTGCTACGTTTTATCCAGAAGCTGACGTCTTGATCACTGCATGAGCTGACGACCCCCGAGGTTATATCTTTGAAACCGAAGTACTAGTATTGGCTAGCCTAACCCGGGTTCCCGGAGATTCTCATGACCGAGGACTATACCTAGTATGCGGTGTTCAAGCCCCGCTCCTATGCGCTGTCTCGACGACGGCCAATATCGTCCTCGTCAACATGACCAGGAATGCTTGGGTTCGGGAGACGGAGTCGAGGCTGGTCGAACCGTGCTGGAGTTTTCGACGAAGCAGACGTGTGTCGGTAGGGCGGAGCAAGAGGCCTTCCTGGAAGAAATGGACGCTGTTTTCCGAGAGAGGTGCAGGGGCTATCACACGGTAAGACTTGGCCGGTGTATTCCTGGTTCGAGTGTGCTCACATAATGGGCCGTCGCATTCGGAAAGCAGCGCCAAACTGACTTCGGATAGTATTGCGAAAACGCTTAAGGTATTCACAATTTCGGCATTTCGCGGAAGCCAGCGCCCTTTTTATGCAGCCGCCCCATGCCACCTCTTGGAGAGGTTGAGGGGGGCATATGCGGTGGTTCACACCGTACAGAGAAGTGCTTCAATTAATGTAGGTGTGCCGCTGCATTGATAAAATGTGTCACCATGCAACCTTTCTCGGCAGCATTCGATCAAGCACCGGTACAACGATATGGTGTACAGTAGGGCTGTTTCCTATGCGGTTCGATTTTGAGCTTCAAAATTGTATTTTTCGATCTCAAAACGAATGACGCTGCTTATGCAGTCCAAATATACGAAATTCGACCGGAATTTTTCGATTTGAGAATCCGATGACCCGAGTCGTCGGATTTTGGCCCGAAATCCGACGCCCTGGGTCATCAGATTTTTCAATCGATAAATGGTATGCTCTCTAAATTCAAGATGTTATCCACGACAGCAAACAGCAGCAAAACGATCGATGAGTTGGGCGACAGCAAACAGCAGCAAAACGATCGATGAGTTGGATGTTGACACAGCTGTACAGCGACGTTGCTTCGCGCCCCACGTTCAGGCGGCGGGCGGCACGTCCCTCCGTGGCCAGACTACAGCTGCCTGGCGCGGACCCGGGTCCAGAGGCCAAGAGAAGCGCACTCGGCACGCACCTTTCCGTAGATACGTACGAGTACTCGTTGACTACACTGCTGGCTGTACAGCAGCAGCAGCAGTCAGGCACAAAATGGAACACAAGATACCAAGAAAGGTTGGCTCTAGCGCACCCGCCACGTCTCTTCACCGCCAGACCAGAGGCAGTCAGCCTTGGCTCGGACGCTTAGGTCCTACGCGCAGGGGAGCGCACCTAGCGCGTCTCTTCGCGGCGCTAAACCACAAAAAGAGCAGTTGGTCTCGGCGTTCGCTCGAATCTCTACACACTCGATGAATCTGATTTTCCCGCATAGGATGGCTGTTTCGATTTGCCAAGTTTACATCTAAAAATGCGATCGGGTCAAAATCTGAAGCTCAAAAATCGAACCGTATAGGAAACGGCCTAAACCCGTCTTGTGCCATCGTCAGCACTACAGTAGGAGCTATAGCGATGTGTTCTTTCCTGGGATCCGTAGAGCTTGGTCCGTAGGCGATGGCAACCGATGGCCACCCAGGGCGGGGCTGCTACCTAGCGGGACAACCGAGAACATATCGAGGGCGAATTGAAACCGTATTTTTTAGCCTACGCGTATGGGCATGCCGTATGATGCTCTACCAAGTATTACTTTTGGTATTTTTTGTTTTTTCCAAGTGCGTATTACTATTAATACTACAGTAGTACCTTCGCTTATGTTCGCTGCCAGTCTATTCGCACAGTATCAAATTTAGGCTAAAGGTTTCACTTAGTGTATCACAAGCTTTGAATTTATCGTTTCTGATGCTCAGTATGACGCTTTGTTGTTGGTTTGTTTCGTCCAGATCCGTTCACTAACCCGACATCATAAAGTGGGGCTTCCGTCCTCTCCGGCCTACCCCGCTCGCTGCATCCTCTTTGTCGCCCATTGGGTTCAGTGCTCTCAACTGGTTTTAGCGTGCGTCAGATGGTGCTTGCTCACAAGGCGCGTAGTCCGCGAATCCACGTTGGTCTGAGTCTTCGAGAACAGACGTAAGTAAAGTGTACCAAGTACCTGTACTCCTTATCGGTAGTCGAACTCATGACAAACCTCTCAAGAGGCTACCCGGATACCTGTTGTTGACTACTACAAGGGCATATGATATTATCGTTCGGCGAATCGGCGTTGCCACGCACTGCAGCACGTCAAAGTTCCTAGGGGTGCCCTACGAAGCGCCGCCACTACACTCAAGCATTACCCAAAGTACGGCGAGTGTCTTGCTCATTTTTCTCGGGAGGCCTTCGTGCATCGACGATTTCACCCTGCGGCTGCGCCTCCATCGCTTATGTTGCACGTCATCCTTTGCTATCTATCTTTGATGGCCGCAGAATGTGGACGTGGGGGATATCTTGAGGGGCGTTCTTACGTGCGTCAGAAGGCACTCGGTTCGCGTAGACGTGGAGTACGCTACGCTGATTCTCAACATCCTTTGTCTCGACAGCATGGGAAAGGTGACGCTCAAATTAGGGGTACCTACAGTAGCTTCGGAGGGTTAGGGTTAGGCCAGCTGCCACACAATCCCACTCATACATGGTCGCACCTAACCCTAACCTCACCCTAACCGCGTCTATCAGCATGGTACGTTAGTGGGCGGTACGGTACCACACTATTCAATCGCCGTCGTTATGTACTCTCTTGATTTTCGCGAGGAGCTATACAATTGGGATGTTTTACTATACGCTCGGTGCTGTGGCGGTGTAGTCAGTAGAGGTGTTATGGGATAACTACAGTATCTTCACTGCTTCCTCTCCGCTTTTTCGAGCGCTCACTCGTCAGAACCTCTGCGCTCTTGCTTACTGCTACGAACCTCGTGACGACCCTGGGTTGCGTGTGGCCGTGTACAGGCGCTCATGCCGACATACAATATCCTGGATGGAGCACAGGTTCTCCTGGAAGCGAACAAGGTCGGCCAGCGACTAGTGGGCGAATTCGGTGTCAAGGCCATCCTGCCACGTGAGTTCAAGCATGCCGAGTGTACCCCAGTTTGTCCTGTTGCGCAGGAACTAGGGGAATGTAAACGGTGCCAGCATTGACTTTTTCTCGCCGAACAGAAGAGGCAGGAAGCGCGGCAGAGCGTTCCGCTGTCATTGCACGAGGGTGAGACTCGTTTTTGGACCGGCTCTCAGAGTTTCTGTCGCCGTATTTGCCGCGTGCCTGTGCCCTTTACAGCTAGATCTTAGGGCAGGGGACCCGTCGCGAGCAAAACTTGCAAAATAGATGGTATGAAAACGCCGACGTGGTCGCTCGAAGCACCGAAAGCTCCCGTGCAACTTACAAGCGCTCATACGAGGTCTTCGTCGAGAATGATTTTGGGGATTTGTTTCGGGGGGGTGTGTCGTCTGGCATGTTACGCAGCAGCAGCAGCAGCATTGTAGTTCCTTTTGTCCCATAAATTAGGAAAGAAATTTCTGTACAAGCCCTTATAATCGCGTTCGAAGTTTTTTTGTTTTTTTTCACAAATTATCTGGCGTTAATCGAATCCTTTTTTTTAGAGTTGGCGCATTACCCCAGGTGAGCGAACGGCCGAAGAAGAAACAGTCGGCCTACAGTAAAAGTAACGATATTTCGCCCCTGTCCCGGGGCAAAACCGGCGACCGAGATAATAACACAAGATTTTTTTCGCCACCACTGGCACGCGGGCCCAACGATAGTTGTCCTCAGCGTTTTCCAGGCGGGGGGTTGCTAAGGAGCGAGCCCATGGTGTTGTGTGCAGGTGGCTGGCGTGTAAACATAGAAACTGTCCATAAATGGGTGTTTTTCGAGAATCAAAAAGTCGAAGTTGGTTAATTTTGGAAATGCTTGGGCCCATAATTAAAGATGAGAAAAAGTATCACATTGTTTTGTCTTTTCTAAGCTAGCTATGAAATATATTTTTCTTGTGACACCAAAAATGTTTCCGTGAGCTCCGCCCCTTCAACGATACCACCTTCGCCTCAACTCTGCCCTAGCTTCTGGGAAAAGAAGAAATGCAAATTTGGGCACACTCAGACGGAGCCCTAATAAAGCGTAATGCCGTTGAACCCCATTATGGCGCAGCACCATCCCTTGTTTCGCTAGCGGCCCCGTGTTCCAACGTTTAGGATTTCCCTCTTGCCTTACTGCCATCTTGCCTTACTGCCGTCTTGCCTATATTCCCTCTTGCCTCACTGACCTGTTGCCTCGCTGCCCTCTTGCCTTGCTGCCCTCTCGCCTCGCTGCTCTCTTGCCTTGCTGCTCTCTTGCCTTACTGCCGTTTTGCCTTGCTGCCCTCATGCCTCACTGCCGTCTTGTCTTTTGTGGAACGTGTGTCGTCATGGACCGCAATTGTATGGGGTATGGGGTATGGGGTATGGCGGCCATGATTGTTTCGCTACTACTCTTTGTGACGCAGTGGCACAGGCAATGAAGAGCAGACAAGATCGAAAGTTCTTGCGACAGCTCTTGCGTGATACAAGCGATACTATGAATATGAGTAGTAGACGCGAGGACAAGGCAGAGGGAACGACAAACAGCCATCAACAACGGAACAACGAAAAGGCCTTGGACAGGCAGCCTCCAGAGGGCGTGGCAAGCAAACCTTCAAGCGGCAGGGATGGCGAGCTCACAAGCCCGCCTTCCACGCGCGCTGCATTCGTTGCACCAGCAGAGACTAGCGGTGTTCTAGATGTGGCGAGACCATCGCCGGTAGACGACAGATATCCCTTTGCCGTCGGAGAGGTTCTGGGCAGCGGAGCCGAAACTGCGGGGAATTTCGTGTGCAAAGACTCACCCACTGCTGCTGGGGTGGTAGTGGAAAAGGCTGCTGACAGCAATGTCGAGGTACCTATGGGCGTCGAAAGGCAAAACGACCGGGAAAACAGTACGAGTAACATTGAGGAGTTAAGGCAAGAGTTGGGCAAGGCCGAGTATAAAGAACTGCCCCACGGTCAAGCGCGTGATGGCGCGAGCGGAATAGGCTCCGTTGAAAAGGGATTAAGAGGCAGGGAAGACGGAGAGGAAAACTTATAATCGTATTGTGTCGGTGTTTAGTGACCGAACGGTGAAGTAGAGCCACCGCCCGTTCTTAGAAGGTTGCGTTGGATAGAGTAGGCCATTGTGTTGGCCCCATTCCGCACGTATACTTATGAGCCAGCGATGTAGTGTTGCACTCAAGCCCTGGCTAGCGCCGCTGATAGCGCCTGTAGAACAAAGGGCATCAGGTCACTGGTGGTAGTTGGAAGATGATATTGACGAGACACGTAGGGACGAAATTGTGTAGATTTTTTTTCGTCTCTCGCATCGTTTGAGTTTTCAGATAAAATGTTCGACGATTTGTCGCGTCATTCTTCTAAATGTTTTACTTGGCAGTTTTATCGTCCCCAGTCAGCCTCGCGTTTAGCCACTCGATTATCCTCACAGGCGATCATGTAGTGGCCACAAGTCACTATGTATGGCAGCTGCGCTACATCGATTTAGGTCTGGTTCACCATGCGGTCACGGCTGCTGTTGTATTTTCGGTAGTTCTCCGATGCATTACAAGCGTCAGAATTCTTGATACAAAAAAAATGTGACTTATCCGGTCCTCCTGAACTGTTCGTTTTAGTTTTCGGGGTATCGCTGTGCTTGAATCCCTTTCCTCTCTGCCTGGTTATTTTTGTCGAGAAAAACAAGTTATGCGGATGGTAGGCCCTGCAGAGTGGAATGCTGGCCATTAATTGACGCGAGCATTTCCACAACGCCTCGAGGGCAAGTTCTGCTTGGTGAAAACAGTCAGCATAAAATGGCGGTAATTCGTGGTTTTATCTCAAAGTAGGGTTAGGGTCGAAGCGTTTTCTATTAGTAGTATTTTTCCCGAAATTCCGTTTTTTTCCCGATTTTTTCTCGGAGAAATTCGAAAATCCTCGGGAAATGACGTCTTCAAGTTTTCAAGTTCCAGAAAAATTAGGCACAAGGCTGTAGAGGGTCGCGCAGCCCCATCGCTCGAGGCATGTACATTATTGTCGTTTTTCAAGAAATACCGTGGCATGCCGTGGCACCACCTGCGGCAAAACCTTCCACGGCATCATCCACGGTATACCACCGGACCCTCCACGAACCTCCACGGCATACCATGGAACCCTAACCCGTTCCCCAACCTGGAAGCCGTGAACATTGAGGTGCCGGTTGCCGTGGGGGTCGCCATGACATTCCGTGGGATGACCATGGAGGGCCGTGGCGGTTGTCGCGGGGGTTGTCATGGTACCACCCGTGGCATGCATGCCACGGCACCTCCCACGGCGTACCATGAAATGCTTTGCCACACCATGGGATGCCGTGGGGATACCATGGTACGCCACGGGTGTTACCATTGCCATGCCATGCTACGCCGAAACCCTTATGGTGTGGATCCCTGCCCAAGGTTCACCTGCCTACAAGTCAGGCCAATAGCAGTGGGACCACCGCACGGATGGGTTCCGGAGCTGCTGTAGTGACGGTTCTGCGCCGGGTGGACTGATCGAGACCCAACTGAGGCGCGTATCAGGTATTCGATAAGATTGAACATTTGATCAAATGCCGAGGTTTCAGGAAAAAACGAAATAGAATACGTGTCGGTAAGATCGACCCTTCGTCGCTTAAAATACGGCAGTTGCTGTACGTATGTGCCAGGTGTGGATGCAACCTCTATAACCCGCTCTTATTAAAATTTGCAAGCTTGTTCTCGCCATGCTCCCGCTTTCGAAATATCTGTCGAATAAATATTCTTCATTGTGCGTGGGTAGTTGGCGTGTCCCTCTATACCACAGCATCGACCAAATCCTGAGGTGTACTTCGCGGGTCTTATTCGAGTACGAGAACGTGTGGGGGCTTGCGGTCGGCTTCAAGCAAGCATCGAACGACCGGGTTTGTGATGTCGCGAGGAAACCAATCATCCACAGCACCAAACTTACACCCCTGAAACTCAGCAGGAGCTCGGCGGCAGCTGTATGCACGGTCAATTATTAGGTGGATGGACCAAGTTCAAAAGCAATCAGATGAGCACGTTATACAACTACGTTACGGTCGGTGACGTTCCCAAATGTGTACGTCAGTTAGTTAGTTGTTACGGCTCAAGTAAGAACAGCCTACGATGTTTTTAGCTTCCGAGTGGTACACGGGTTATAGGATGTGGCGTTGCAAAATGCAGGCATGTAAAACGCATTCATTTATTTCGTGTTCACTTTCTTACTTTCTAGCCTAAAATCGTAAGAGATTTTACCCTTAGCGATCTTCTGGACAAGCCGTGGTCACAGGTGTAGTCCCTACTTCCCCCCGGTACGTGCCTTCATTCAATATATTATTGTCTTTTAAAACGACATCCCGTGGCATTCCGTGACACCACCTGCGGGAAAATCTTCCACAGCACCTTCCACGGCATACCACAGAACCCTCCACTGACCTCCACGGCAAACCATGGAACCCTAACCCTACCCATAGCCCCAACCTAAGTACCGTGAACATCGGGGTGCCGTGGGGGTTGCCATGATATTTCGTGGGGTTGCCATGGAGTGTCATGGCGGTCGCCGCGGGGGTTGCCATGGTACCACCCGTGGCATGAGATGGCACCCTCCACCGTGTGCCATGAAATCCTATGGTACATCATGGGATGCCGTGGGGATGCCATGGTATGCCATGGGTGCTACCGTGGTCATGCCACACAAAATTCAAATAGAGTTAAGATGTACATTATCGTCTTTTTCACGACACGCCGTGGCATGCGGTGGCACCACCTGCGGCAACCACTTCCACGACGTCGTCCACGGTATACCCCCGGACCCTCCAAGGACCCCCACGGCATACCATGGAACCCTCACCCTAAACCAAGCTCTAACCCCAACCTAGGTGCCGTGAACATTGGGGTACCGTCGGGGCTGCCATGACATTCCGTGGGGCTACCATGGAGTGCCGTGGCGGCTGCCGCGGGGGTTGCCATGGCACCACCCGTGGCATGCCACGGCAACCCCCACGGTGTGCCATGAACTTGGGGATGCCATGGTATGCCGTGGGTGGTACCATTGCCATGCCACGCAAAATTCAATTAGTTTAGAACCCTGACCCTCTCCTGCTTCGATTGATTGATGAGTTTTGAACATTTTTTTGTATGATATGGGTACAGTACCTTGGGGTGTTTTTGATGTTGCAGTCATGATAATTTCATGGAAACACCTAGCGTGTCTCCTGGAAACGCCAGAGATGCATCATGAACGCAACAGGATGCTCCATGAGGGTCCGTGGAAGAACCATGAAAGCACCATAAAACACCATGGGAGCAATATGGGAGCATCATGAAAGCACCATGGGGAGCACAACAGCAGCTCCATGAAAGTTGAATAGAAGCACCATGAAAGTTGAATAGAAGCACCATGGAAGTTGAATAGAAGCACAGCATGGAAGCGCCACGAAAGCAACACGAAGACACTATGAAAGTTTCACGGGGGCACGATGAAAGTACCATGGGCGTACCATGGAAGTACCGTGGAAGCGCCATGGAAGCACCCCGAATGTTTCACCAACTCGACATGAACATATCGTGAAAGCATCAACGAAGCATCATGAAAGCGCTTCGAGATCACCAAGGGTTGCCCATGAAAACCCCGTAGACGCACTATGGGAGTTATGAAAGTATCTACACCACCCACAGATGGAAGCGAACACGCCATCATCATGGAAACACCATGGGCGTACCCTAAAGAAGCACCGAAGCATGATGGAAATATCATGAAAGTCCTTTGGTAGTCCCCCAAAGAAGCATCAAGGAAGCACCTTGAACGTCCCATGGAAGCACTGCGGAAGTCCCGCGGAGGCACCACGAATAGACCATGAAAATCCCATGAAAGAAACATTGAAGTCCCCATGAATGCACAAGCGCAGTTTCATGGAGGCACCATAGAAGCAATGGGCACAATTTACTAGAAGGAATAGAAGCGAAAGGCCCATCGTAGGAGCACATACACCCAACAGGATGCACCGTGGAAGCCCAACGGAAGCCCTCATGGAATCACCATATGAAAGATGCAAGTGCCATGCAAGCAGCGTACAATTACGAGAACCGTCATGGCAGCACGATGGAAATTCACTGAATTGGCATGAAAGTACCATAGGCCTTTCATGGTGATTTCGGGTTGTTTTCATAGAGCATTACATCCCGTAACATTTGTGCTCCCTTGGTGCTGCCACAAATATTTTGTGGTGCTTCAAGGAGTTTCCCCTGGTGCTGGATGCAAAGCCATGGTGGTGTGTGCGCTTCAATTCCTCCCATGGCACTTCCATGTACTATGCACGGTACGCTCATGGTGCATTCATGGTACTTGAATTCTGCTTCGATGGGACTCTCGTGGTGTGTACATGGAACGTTCATAGTGTTTTCACGGTGGTGTAAACCCTTGCATTGCTGCCATTATGCTTGAATAGGAGTCCCGTGGTGCTTCCATGGGACTTACATAGGACTTACATTGGACTTACATCTTGCTTTCGAGGGGCTTTCGTGGTGCTGGCTCTTTCCTGGTACATTACTGGTTCCCTTTCGACGTCCATGGTGCTTCCGTCGTGCCTGCGGGGCTTCTACGTGAGGTGTTTGCAATGTGCTGATATGGCACACACCCGTGGAGAGGTGCATTCTCCTTTACGAGGTATAATCAGCCACGAACGCACCATCAAAGCTCCACCGAAGCACCCATGGACATAACAAATCGGGAGAGCCTCCGCTGCACTATAGATAGCTGTGGTCGTAACCTTTCGAGATGAAGAGGATCGTGCCGGCGCTGAAGTCGCCCACGATGATTGCACAACTCGAGGCCTGCAGTAGACGTGACTGACTGTCGCCTGGTCTCCCCTTCGCGAAATCGTGGCACGACGGTGTGCACCATAGCAAGCCGGCCTGGTATCTATCCTCCACGGGTGTGAATTATTTCAAGGAAGATATTGTGGATGCGGTTGGAGCATTGCGCCGAGGGGAGGAGGCTCTCTTTTCGATACGTCGTATAGACGTGGCCACGAAGAAAGCATTATTATCCAAATCCAACCATTAGCTACATTACACTACCTGTGAGCTGCTTCAAGTCCCACCCCCAACTGGCTCGAGTGAAAGGCATTGAGAAAAGATGTCGGAGTAGTAAGCTTCCAATCGCAGCATCGGCCAGAATATGTTTACACAACGAGAACACCGGTGGCAGCTTTCCCATGAATACGGGTAGGTGAATGACGGGATCGTCATATTTATACTACTCCAGAAAGTGAACTTGGTGGCCCTGGTTACGCCTAGAATGAACGCGTGGAGGCGTCACGACTCACGGCTCTTCGGCAATACATGTAAAGTTTGAATGTGCAATTTTCCGAGTTATGCCAAGCAGTGTTTACCTCCGCTGCACCCTTGTTCATCTTACTCGATGTTTGCCCTAATTTTAGCATGCCCGAGGCATCACAGCAACCTGGATGTGCCTGCGTGGTGCTGCAGTCGACGGGAGGGGTTGCCGGGTCCCCCTGTGTTAGTAGCGTACCTCCAGCAGTCTTACCATCAAAAACTACACTACGAGTACGTGTCCTAACATTTCGGCGATGGCAAATCCGCACTGGTTCCACAGGAAGTACCGTGAACAGCGGCGTTGCCAAAGGGTTAGGGTTAGTATGCAGCACGGTCGGGGTCAACACCCTTCCCTCTTTCTACTTTGCCTGGCAAGTTTAAAAGTTACCGCAAGCATGGTCGGGGTCAGCACCCTCTTCTCTTCCCTGCCTAGTAATAGCACTTTTTCAAGGAGGTACCGCAGGATTAAGTTCCACTTCAGCCTATAGGCTATATCAGGAGGGGGGGGGGTTACATCGTTTTAATTTGCCATGACCGCTGACGGAAGTGTCCAGAACAGAGTTTTCATGACACTTCCATGAAGGCTTTATGGCAAGTTTATGGACTCCCATTGCACCTCATGCACCGCCATGCGCTTCAATGGGTTTCCATTCCCGACACTTGGATGCAATATTTGTGCGTGTATTCACGTTAATCGGCTCCCGGATCACCTCTTTTGAATATTTCAAATGTGCCACGCGGACTGCCATAGAACTGTCCGGGGGCTGCCATGATGTGTCGTCAACAGCAAAAAAAAAATCATGCGGTGTAAGGTCCATAGCCCTCAACAAGGGGTCATGAAAACACCTTGAAACTGCAATGAAAGTGGCATGAATTAGCAGTCTCATGACAGCCCCTGGCGCTCCCATGGCGGCGTCACCGAAGTGTGATGGCAACAATAATGGCAACTCATGGCGTTGCCATGGCATCGCCATCACCCTCACATGATACCAGTGTCATCGCAGCTCATACTCTCATGGCAGCTCCAT
>JBBMHQ010073586.1:0-12621 GCA_037834295.1 Postelsia palmaeformis
CGGCATTGTAGGGATGCGAGGGTCCATATGTTCATACGACTACGGCCATGCATGAGATCGAGTACATATCTCCTATCAAGTACCCCCCCCCCCCTTTTTCCGTGCCTCTAGTGGTGGCTGAGTGCCATCACCGTTCGCTGAGCTACCTCCCGTCGCTTCTTCTTCTCCTGCCTCTCGTGGTGGCTGCGTGGTGATATTTGTCCTCCCCCAGGGTATGACGTCCCAGCTGAGCTGTCCGCTGACGGTGAAGATGAGGGTCGGCTGGGACGAAAAGAAGCCCAATGCTGACTTCGTGAGTGTGTACGAGGCATACCACGTTAGGGAAGCTCCTACTCTTCACGGTCTTCACTTGATTATGGTATAGGAGCTATCTGCCTCACCCAACAGCCGACGAGAATCAAACCAAAACGAGCCATCCCGTGACCTATAGTAGGCGTACAACAACGAAAGAGGCGTGCAACGGCAGGGTTAATCAGTGGCACTTTGACTAAATTTGGTGTCTAAATTCGGGGCTCCTCAGCACGAAATCGTCGGGATGCCATCATTTGTTCAGCAACATGAAAAGCTTAGTGTGCCTACGCCTTGGGATGGTTTATGGGGGTGCACTTTCATGTTTCTCTAGATCAGTTTTTGGGTGTCACTGAGATATGTCAGGAACCTCAGAAAATGAATGGTGCATCGCTACTGTAGCATATGCCAATACTGTAAAATAATTTGAGCTTGCAGCGGCACAGGCTAGTCCCTTAGTGCCCTTAAGGAGTGCCCTTAAGGAGCTGCGTCATTCTGGAATGCTTCGACCGAAAGGTGTTGTACGATACCTCTGTCGTAGTACGCGTCGTACTGGTAGGCGTTTTTATTGTTTCGCGTGTGAGAGGTGCCCGAGACTAAAAGGCCCAACGCCGACTCCGCCAGTTTTTGCGGTGGGCGTAATCGGTACCGCGTTCACTGCCTGTGGGGAGCGAGGCGGGGCTGGCAGCGTCGACAGCGTCGTGCTATAGAGGTACACAGCGCTGCGCTTGTCGAATTCGAACGTGATTTTTGCTTACAGGTATCATTCGAAAGGTTCGAGCTGAAGAGTAGGTTTCGTATTCAGAGCACGCGTTTTTTTGGAGGAATGTTCCTATCTAGTATTACAGCTCCTCTTGGTTGGAGGACGGCGGTTCTGGTTTACTGAAGTTTGCTGTGATTGATTAGCTTGGTGCATGTCGAGAAGCGGCGGACCATATAGCATGAGTATCGAGTTCCCAGTGTAATGCAGTGCCTCTGGATCCCCACGCGTATCATAAGTTGCTCTTGTTGAGAGTCGTACTGACCGGGTTCCTTGCCCAGCCCTCGATAGGTTTTCGAGACAGCAGGAGTAGGATGTCGCAGATCATTAGGTCTCGTTAACCTTGCGTGCTGCTGTTGATTTTTCCTTCAAGTCTTACGTACTACTCTCGCAAGAAAGGACCGTTCAGCCATATTCGAGTGGACAACAGTCAGAAGCGACTAACCTTATGATAGCAACACCCCACTACGATCACGAGCGCTGCTGCCCTTGTCGTTGGGACGCAGTAACGCAGTAACGACATTCGGACCGTGTTCAACCTTACTTTTCCGCGCCAAGGTCGTCAGAACGGTGCAGCGGGAAGCGGAACGCTCTCGCGTAAGGGGTTTTCCTGGGTCGGTGGCACGCGTGATGATCCACGGGCGCTCCCGCCTTCAGCGATACAGCAAGCTCGCCGACTGGGACTACGTGCGCCGGGTAAGAAAAGGGTGGCAGCTGCGCTACACAGCGCGATGACTGGTTCCATCTGTTCATTGGTGTTAACGTGCGAACGCTTTTAGAACTGCGACCCATTTTCCGACAAATATTTCCTATCGCTCTGTGCGGGAATTGGAAAACCGTTTGTAGGTGAGTATATAATCCAGACATTCCTTATATTTCCAAACAATGGCAGTATTGTTTTACCTGAACGTGGGTGTGGTTACACAGTTGAGGTTTGACATGTCTTGGATAAACCAGACGAAGCAGTGGTTTTGTTTCAGGTGATGATGGGACCTCGAGCAGATGGTTCTGGAAATGTATAACCGCGCCGAGGATCGTGATGCTGCTGCTGCTGCTGCTGCTGCTGCAAAGGAGGGCCGCGATAGGCTAGTGTTTGTCGCTTGGGTCGAGCGTGGCCGTCCCATTGCATGCGGTGGCAGTTGTCGTCTCGAGCTGCTCCTCGCGCCTGTGATTGATGTCGTCTGTGTGTCGCTGGTAACCGTACGCTTTGATCTCCCCCGCCTGCACTGTCATGCGTGAAGGAGCCACCCGCGCCTCAATGCTCGAGCATGGGGCGAAACTAAAGTTAGAACCTCAGCCAGGCTGGCCCCCCATCCAGTCGTGCAGACCCTCGCAAGGCAAATATAGCCCTGTTTCGGACAGACGCGCAGCATAGTCTTGAAATGTTGTTCGCCAAGAACTATGACGCTCGAGGCTTTCGCTCGAAGGGAAACACGAAACCACCCTGTACGCAACTTGATTTTTATGCTTTAGGCCTGCCCGCCCTCGTCTTTTCGCCCCGCCAACCTTCTACGCTCGCTTTTTCTGGCCTCATCTGAAATTTACGGACTTGCGCTTTCGTATGTAGGTCGCCGCATCCCAGGACCCGTCCCTGGCCCCTTTGCCCGTCATTGGCAACGGAGACATTCTGTCGTGGCGAGACCACGAGGAACGCCTCGAGCAGGCCAAGGAGTTAGATCAAGAGGAGGGGGAGAGCCATAGCTGGAGTACGTGCTGCATGCTTGCGAGGTATGCCGCTAGGCTGTGTGGGGTTTAACCCCTTTGGCCACTGCAAACGTTGTCCTTCACTAAATCCAAGCATTTTCTCGCGAAACGGGCGCAATTCTAAAGGGGGTTAGCGTGTTTTTTTAAATGATTTTATGGGTGATGTGCTGGTACCTCTAGAGCCTACATGAACATGTAAAATATACAAGAGGGGGGAAAATAAGGCAGGGGGAAGGATAAGGGCGGCACACAGGTGCACTGCCATCCGTCGTATGCACAGCAGGCGGCAGACGTGGTGAGTCAACCATTTCGGTAGGCTTGTGGGGGAAAAGGGCGATATCGCATTTACTGCCGTCCATTATGTTGCTGCAGCCTTCCGCTTTCCGCCGTTTGGTTCGATATATTTATTGAAAATCCTTCGCATCGTTATTCACCATATTTTCGCCGTCGAGCTGTTACCTTCGACATGAACCACGAACGAACATGAACAAAACATAAACAGAACGCATGCCGTACTCGATGCGTTGAGGGAGGCAGGGCCTTATGGCACCCCCCTTGTCTCATAGACACCTGGCGGCCTAGCCATCTCCTTTGCCTAGATCATCGCGCATGCATTCCCTCCTCACAGCGGGTTGCGCTTTGCCTCGTGTCTGCGACGTCCTCTGTTGCTCTGGCAGGGGTGCGCTCATCAAGCCGTGGCTACCCACCGAAGTCAAGGAGAAACGGGACTGGGATATCTCGTCCTCCGAGAGGTTGGACATTTACAGGCGAGTTTCCCTTGGTCAGTGGGTAGGCTACAGGCAGAAGCAGAGAGGGTCCACTTCGGGGGTGAGGATGGCGCCAAGCATAACATCCCTTGAAACGATTTGGGGGTTTGGGGATTGATGCATGCTACTACGGTAGGGGTGCATATGTAGCAAATTTCTTTTCCAGGGGTTCGCGCTTGATGAAGTCCACATTTTATACCTGGTACCTCACCCAAAAACTACTTTGATAAAAACAGTACGGTAAGCCCGGTGCACACTCTATTGGGGTAGTAAGGCATCGTACGAGGTTGATAAGATAGAACACCCCCTGGGATGATTACCCGAGCCGATTTTTTCTCAAACAGGGAGCGTGACACACGCAACGAAAATGGTGGCTCTGGAAAGACGTCGTCGAGGTAGTCCCTTATACACATCACTCTGCGTTTGCTCTCTCCGCAGTGTCGAGAAAATAAGTCCGGAAATTTGTAAGAGGCGGCGTGTTATCTTATCACCTGTGTGATAGCTAATACATTGGGTACTTGGCGAATAAACACTGTAGGATATACATCGGAACCGAAAATATAGGGTAGTTTGTCAGTTGAGGACTCCCGTCAGAAATACATATCTGGGTTATGCTACAGCTAAGTAAAACCCCTACCGCAGCACGACTCGATTCAGTATATACGTTTATTTCGGGCAGGTGTGGAGCGTGTTGTACCCGTAGTGCCAAGTAGTTGAAAACTATTGATTGTTTGGGCGGGGCGTTCGTAGTCCAGGATGAATGTTGTTGTGTGTTTTCCCCCCCGGGGTTGACAGCGATGAGCGCGTTACTGTGGTGTGAATCTAAGTTGTGTAGTTCGCCGTTGCGTGACTGCAGGCAATTCGTTAGCTTTGGACTGGAGCACTGGGGATCGGACCAGATGGGGGTCAACAAGACGAGGCGTTTCCTGCTGGAGTGGTTGTCATTCACCTGCCGTTACATCCCCGTCGGCATTTTGGAGGTCCTGCCGCAGAGGATCAACGAGAGACCCCCCCCATTTGTGAGCCAATAATGGCGTATTTCTGCACGCGGCGCTTCCAAGCGACGGCTGTTGTCGTACAGTAGAAACCATATTTAGGACCCTCACAATCACGGTGGGTGTACGGTGTACACATATCACACTTGTTGCTGTAAGGTACTTGCATGGGAACGCTTGTGCTCCCTATCAGTAGCAGGGTTTACCCGGTCCTGTGGGTGGTGCGACACATCTTCCCTGCCATTCCAGCTCCTGCTGGAAGGCATACATGTTTTCCTGGCGTTGGGTTCTGCTTCCATCCCCCATCTCTCTGTGGAAATTGCGCTTCTCCGCGC
This sequence comes from Postelsia palmaeformis, assembly GCA_037834295.1. NCBI lineage: Eukaryota > Phaeophyceae > Laminariales > Laminariaceae > Postelsia > Postelsia palmaeformis. The sequence goes on from JBBMHQ010073586.1 coordinate 4,850, forward strand.
TAACTGATTCCTGCGTCGATTCTTGTCAACGTGTGTGTGCTGTAGTGCGCATACTCATTCCGCAGACGTGTAGCATACACTCCCAAAATAGTTATACGATGAGAGTGGCTCGAACTTCTATCCGCTTTTCAAGGGGTTTCAATGTCGACGTATTTCCTGACTGGGCATCAGCGCTGCACGTAGCCACCCCCCGCGTTCACGTGATGAACGAGGCGTGGCAGACGACGATACGCCGGGCGATCATCCATCCTGCCGTGACAATCCCCGTATCGTTTTACACCGCACGTTGCTGCAGACGCGATAACAACAACGCGCTGTACGTAAGGCTTCATTTTCTGGTGCAAGAATGAAGCAGACCTGACCTTGCCTCTGGATTTTGTCAGCGCTTGCTGAGAGACCGTGAAAGTCGGCATTTACCTATCATGCGATTGTTCGATGTTCATGGAGTATTTTTTTACTGATGCCTTTCCGCTGTACGCCGTCGATGGCCGGAAACCGCCGCCGAAGAGCACAGGCGCTGTTGCTGTGTGCGGCAAGATTCGGGCAACGATGCACATCCGGCTAATCGTACCGAAGAACTGTGGTACGTACCGCGAATCCTAACCTAACAGTAATGTTGATTAATATCGGGTTTCTCGGTTTGATCGCTTCGTCTTTCCAGAACGGGCGAGACGAGTTGGAGGGCCTCATGTGCAGCCTTAACCCCGCAGACTGGATCAAGATATGCGAGATGCTGCTCGGGCCCGCGCCTGAGGACTTCGAGTTTGAGCCCAAGGTGGGGATGAGCCCGCGTGCTTCGCGCTGTGCATCTCATGCGGCGGATTGTCGTGGCACAGCAGTCCGCAGTGCTTCAAGGGGTGTACCGTATAACTTGCCTTCGCGCTGCATGATGCCGCCTAGATGGTCACCACCCGACGGAAGGGGTTTCTCTCTGCCCCGCGTGGCCATGCGTGTCTAATTGTCCTGCGTCTCGTGATAAATGGTGAGCTCCAACCGATTCTCCGAAAGCCTGAAAAGACGAAAAGATAAAACGGCGTTGACCGGCCCGGCTCCCGGGTTCCTTTTATCGGCCAGAAGGCCCTTTTCGCCCGCGTTGGTGTTCTATATTTTACTTGTGATGAGCGCCTGAGCTCGGCATCGGTCAACCTAAGCTACTGCGAACATTATCGTACACGAATTCTAGGGAGTTTGTCCCGAAAAACGCGGGTGCAGTTCTCGAGGGGTGATATATCAACTCGATGCAGCCCTAGCGTCGATTCCAGGCACCCCCGTTGCCTGGTGCGATCGGTGTCTGATATGAGTGACATTCATTGTGTACTGAGTTGCAATGGTGGGAGGGTGTGATGGCTGGCAGCCGTGGGCTCGGAACGCGACGGGTGGCGACTATGTGCTCCTTTGAAAGTAATCGATCGTTACGCATTGTGATGATGACGATGACGACGATGATCTCATTCTATCTCACTTTGGGCGGGGGGGATCACTTCGAAACGCGCGTCCCAGTCGATCAACCAGAGCTGCGCGGTCGGCCCAGACGAAGAAGAGGTTGCAGGAGACGCACTGTAGCTGAAGGTTAGAGGGCAGCGCTCCTGATATTTCCTGACGAATAGGCGGAAGGTCAATGCACTATAGTGTGTATGCCAGTATAATCCATTCCTGGTGGGCAATACAGGCTACGGCGCGTGCACTCATTTCGATCCCGCCCCCTACGCCGGCGTTTTTTTTCCCCCTTGCAGCACAAGGCAAGTTCATACGCGCCACAAGCCTCAACGACGTACATCTAAGGACGCCATTGGAACGGGCCATCGATTTTTTTACGGCCTCCGGTGTTTTTTTCTAAAGGCTATATACGCGTCTGGCACATTGGACAAGAACGTTAATGAATGGCGTTGCCTTGCTTCTCCCTAGGTGTTGATATTGAAGGTCGGATGGAGGTATGGGATTTTTTTGGCATTCTTCGGAGTCAAAAGTAGCGCAGCGGTCCAGAACAGGTACACACCTGATCACTTGGAAGCCAAAAACAGGTGAAACACACACATAGCAGCAGCTACTAAAGATTGGTATATCGAAGTGTTTTTTCCTCGTCGGGTGGGACTACTTCTTTTTTTTTTGATTCCGTTGGTGATAGTGAGCGTCCTCTGGTCGGTATTTGTTGTGTTGTTATTTCCCCTTTTCGCTGCATTGCCTCGGTTCAGCTGCAGCAGCACTCACAAGAGTTTGCTCACATCGGACAGATAATCAACCGATAGACCATGATTGAGATCATCTATCGATAGATATGATCTAGATCATCTAGAAGCCGCAGCATGTCTGCCGCTGTAAGATGCTGTGCAGCATGTTCTCTGCAGTAATTATAATAGTGTAGATCCATCCTGGGAAACATGTGCTAGGTCATGTAGGTCATACGGCTCCCACCCGGCAACACGAGCTACATACAGTAGATCATAAGACCAGGAGTTTTTCTGCACTGAATTAGTACGATCATGAAGTGGGATTCGGTTTCTGTCGGATGCGTGCGAGGCTGTACTATCATCGGGGGGCACTTGATACACTGACGGCTGATCTACGTTGTGTAGCAGTTCATCGTCGGACTCATCTTGACGCCACTTTCTCATGGTGTATCCTCCTCGGGGACTCCGCGGTTGAAGATGCGATACTATAGTTTTTTTTGGAAATTCAAAGGTCGACCCTAGAGGCAGAGAGAGGCCGCTAGCTTGAGACAGGGAACCCGGCAGTCGTATAGATACGGGGAAATCCGTCGCCTTGTGGGGGACACGGATTAGCTCGGTCGTATCATACCTTCTGCTGGTTTCGGAGCCTCAGCAATCTCGGCGATGCACGTTGGCGGCCTGGTTTACTGATAGTTCTTCGCATAACAATTATTAGCAATAGGGCCAGTACGGACAACTGTCCTGTGTAGAGGGCCGGCGCGACTATTAATAAGAATTTAGCTTGGTCACATCGCAGAAGAGTAGTCAGAGCGGAAGGGTCATTTAGTGCATCGATAGCGGACCACAACAAGGTCGGTTCGACATGTTCAATGATGAGAGCTGCGGCAGTCGCCACCGACCGGGTGGCAAGCGATGAAAGAGCTTTAGGCATACACTCTCGAGAAGGAAAACCACATGTTGTTCGTGCAGTCATTTCCGGTACGTAAAACGGGGAAAGTGGTAGAATATACAACACACCGTCGGACAGGTCATGATTTGCCTGAAAACCGTATAGGTCAGTGGGTTTGGATATATCTATGGGTCATGTATACCCTACAGATAATCACATGGAAACGTGTGCTGATCACACAGATCGTAGAAGATCAGAGGAGAGTTCGCTTACAAGCCCGGGTACGCGCGCGATAACATTTTATCACGCCCTGTAGATCACCAACAATTCTACGACCGTGCCGAAATATGCGCAGATCATGAGGGTTTTTCTGTCTGTCAGCCTCCTCGTGGAAACTTACACAGATGATGTAAAACGATGAAAATGATATGCGTGATCTGTACAGAGATCTGATATATCCGACGTGTGGAATATTTCCCTAATGCGACTCGCGCCCTGTTCTAGTGGGCAGCCCCACTATCACGCATGGGGGTATCATGACATCTACAGGCGATCGGGTAGTGGTGGCTCTGTCCCTTGTCAACGAGTAGCGCCAGTGCTTGCGACCGGACGAACTTTGAGCCTGTGAGAGAGACAAATCATTGTGAACGTCTCAAATTGTCGCACCAGTCGGCAATCTGGCCCTTCTTCCTGTTTTCCCCACGTACGGCAATGATCATCGATCGCTGCCACTATACGTACACCAACCGGAGGTCACCACGATCGGGAGCATCAATAATCAATGCATGACATAGCAGCTTCTCCGTCGTTGAACGAAAAAAGACGGAACACCGGCATCGAGCGTGTCAAAACCAGGATCCCAACCCGATTATCTGACGACGCACGGATGTTATCTTTAAGATTGAACTGTGGGCCTAACAGCTCCTGTGAGATCCGTGCCAAGGCTGCGCGTCTCGACCCTTCCTGCTAAAGTCGTCGCCTGCAGCAGGAGACGGCAGGTGTCTACGTGCCCATTGAGTATAGCCACGTGCACGTGAGTCCCAATGTCGGCTCCATATTCGTTCAGGACATTTTTCTCAAGCGGCGCTCCAGATTCCAATAGCGCGCGAACTGTGTCGGTGTGTCCGTTCGAGATGGCCATGGTCAAAGCTGTCGCCCTGTCCGTCCGTTCGGGGGCGAGGGGTCAGAAGCATGACACAGTAGCAGCGTGCCAATCAAACTTTGTATTTGACAACGAGAAAACATGAGTGAGGAAACGGAGGAGGCGGTTTTGTGGTTCGGGTTTCAGGGATGGGGAGGCCGGGGCGTATCTTGGGGCAGGCGGCTTCCAGGAATCGAGATCACGTAATAATGCTGTGATCGCATAGGTTTCTCACGATCATCGTACGCGATTCTGAACCGCTTAAATCAGCTTCTGTCTTCAGACCCACGTATCGAAAATACACACAAAGCAATCTACGGAGAGCCGGCTAGAAGTGGCGGAGCAGGTGCAAATGGCGTTCGTTGTGGCACGGTGGCGACCTGATAACGAGCACCAAGAACGCCCCGTTGAGCACATACGGAGATCGATCGATGAGGGGTGCGAGTCACAAAACTAAACGACATCGCACCGACTCACCGGTTGTTCGCCTTTTCGTCAAGTCTGCAACCAGGAGTGGTAGCAAGCGCTCGCGCAGCCTCAGCGTGCCCACTTCGCGCAGCCAAATGAAGTGGAAGGAGGAAATCCTCTCCCGGGCATCGAGAGTTGATATCCGCCCCTCCTGCGAGCAACGCCTGGACCACACCTGCATCGCCGCCGGCCTTGCACGCGGTATGAAGAGGCAATAAACCATCCACGCAAAAGGCATCTGGCTGAGCCCCCCCCTTTAGAAGAGCACAAACCACTTCCACCGAGTCGGAGTTGGAGGCTGTGGCGGCTATCACCGACAACAGTGGGCGCCCGTCGGGTGTCCGCGCAGTCGGGTCTGCGCCCGCGTTTACCAGCTGCATATATTGTAAGCACCGCGAAGAGACGAGGCCGGTGCCAACCACATGCATGCAGAATGGGGGACACATTTTTGACACTTTGAGAAACGCACCCACGTCTTTGGGGACATGTGGCTTGGAATTAGTGTGTGATACCTGTTGCAGTATAAAGCGAAAAGTTTGGGACGCACCCAACAGCGTTACGCTCCTGCCACTGAACCTTTACCTGATGAACACGGCGGTGGATAACGTGGCGATTCCGTTCATCAGGGGGCGTTCGGTCAAGAAGAAACACCGTTTCGAGGACGGGGTTAAGAGTGGTCACCTAAAAAAAAACTCCCGTTGAACCCAAGGACACCGTTTCGTCGTAGTGTTTTTTGTGGGGAGTTTGCCCGAATCAGGTATACCTGGCCATTTCTCGGCCAAAATCAGTTACATTCTAAAAAAAGTACAAAACACACCCCAGTAGTCCTGCTATTGGCCAAGCTGACATCGTAACTGATTTGGGCTCGAAAATGCCACGGTTTACCTGTTTTTTTTACCCTGTCTAGCTTTCAACTGATTCTGGCCAGCTTTGAACCAATCAGAGAGGCCATACGTACACCCTGTTTTTTCTTTCCGCATGCGCCTGCCCTCCCTCGATTGAAATACTTCTGCATAAACGTATAAACTCCGTACTCGTACGTCGTGCGTGAAAGTACAGATTTATGCATGCATACATACATGCGTACGCTGGTTTCGCTTTTTCTCATTCGGGGCGTGCGACGTGCTTCAGTTACTAAATACAGTAGTTGTTGTGATGTCTACTCTGTTGTTTTCTACTGTCACAGCAGTTTATACAGCACCATGGTTTTTGTCTGCACCACCCCCCGACGAGGTGGTCTCAGGTTTGGTGCGGCAATATAATTTCGTGCCGAGCAGGCGGTTCCACGAGGACGGTTTAGAAGATTTAACGCTGTCAACGTGACGAAACAAACGAAGGCTATAAGTAGTGACTCTCTGCAGGTCCAAGTGGAGCCCGTGGTATCCACACCCTTAAGAAAACAAAACAATTCAGATTTTGGAGGCCATATGGCACGCTTTATGCTCTGGGCGCATTTTTTTTACCGGACTCTCATGGACAGAACACCGCTCGTGGCGCGCGTTATTTACTTGGTTTTCGTATGTACCTGATTTTGGCTCAAATGGGTCGGGTATACCTGATTTGGCATTTACCCTTTTTTAATAAACTGTAACAGCAGACAATGGCGGCAACACGTTGCACGGCAGCTCACTTCCTCACCACACCTGCTGGTGCATGGATAAAAAAGAACCCTTGCTCAAAGGATTTGGCGAGCTTACTGCCTGTCGTATATATGAGCGATTCCGATATCGTCTCCAAAAACGAAAAAAAAACAGAAGGTTTCACCCCCTCCATTGTCAATGCATACTGCCTCCAAACAAATGCATTACAGGGGGGGTTACGCTTGAAGAGAGATGCAAATAGATAAACCGAAATGAGTAAATTATCCCGTATACACACAGGTTAACTTATCGTTTCACCTCGCACTAGGGTCGATATTAAAACCATATTTTTTATATCTGAAAAATCAGTGTTTCCCGGAAATTGAAGGCGGAAGGATCTAAACATGGAGAGGCTAAGCTAGCTCGTTTGAGAACTCGTCCACCCAACACACGAGCGTTATTTCAGCAGCGGCGCTCGTGGAAGCCGTTCGGGCGGTGTTCCCTTTGGGCAGTGTTCCCACTAGAGGCGGCCTGGCCTGTAGGCAGGTGTTCAGGCGTCGAGGAGTTAATCTATCACCACCTTGTCGCGCAACAACGCCTGGCGCGACAACATTTCCAGTTAGTGCCCTCAGCCAGTTGATTTTCCCGCCTACCTGAGCGCGTCACCTCTTTCAGCTCGGCGAAGAGAGCCTACATAGTCCGCGGCTCTTTCTGCGATCGGCCATGGTCTGTGAACGACCTTGGGGATGACCCTGACCTTGGTCAGTTTTGTGCGTTCACTCGCCAGTGGTGGCACAGCTCAAGCTATTAATAGGCGGCTGCGCGTTCAGCTACCCTCGTTTGCAGTAAACACTACAAGATGTCGAGTTTTCCCTAACGTTTTAAAGAGCTCTTACAAGGGGCTTAATTTTTTTCGGCTTTCCTCCAAATCTTTTCGGCTTTAACCGAACTTTCGGTGAACTCTGAAAATAAATGTGGTGTTAAAGATCGACCTCTAGAACCCTAGACTACAGTTTCAACTTTGTGAAGTAGAACTCACCGCAGCGACCATGTCCTTGTCTCGCCTCATAACGGCCACTATGAGCGGTGTCGTGCCAAGTTTGCACCTCAGGTCGATCTGCCTCTTCCTAAGTCGAGGGAGAAGGGCTTTAACCGCATCCAGGTGGCCCCATTCTACTGCTTCATGAAGCGGAGATACCCCTCTCCAGTTATAGCAATGCCCAGGGAGAGCTCCAGCACCGAGTAAGAGCTTCACCATTTCAACGTTTCCGCGTGAGCATGCCGTGTGGAGGGGGGTAGTGCCTCCCTCCCCCCCGACTTCAGGCGATGCTCCGGCACGAAGCAGAATGCGTGCGATATCGAGGTGCCCTTTCTCGCAAGCCAAGCGGAGTGGAGATTTCCCTCGGTGATTTTTCGCGCCCACTGGAGCCCCGTGGTTAAGTAAGAACTCGACTACATCCACACCAGATTTACTCCTAGATGCGTGGAGGGGCGTGGATTCCTTACTACTGCCGGCGTCACAGATG
>JBBMHQ010073597.1:0-12620 GCA_037834295.1 Postelsia palmaeformis
AGACGACGGCTACCCCGAACCGTACAGCTACAGCTATGGACCAGATGATGGTTCATGTCAGGATGATAAAATCGGGAACGGCTATTGCAACCCCAGCAACAACAAAGAGGAATGTGGTACGTCCACGACATAAGCTCAAAGGGGTATGGGAAGGTTCGTCACGTAGCCATACCAGTCACGCGACTACTCACAAAAAAAACTCAGCCTACATAACGACAGCCACGTAGTTTGTCCCCCAACACGCGAGTGCGGTTCGAGAGGGTTGCTAACCATGGAAACTGTTCCAGGGCGTTTTCTGTACTGTGTGCCCCGTTCGTTATAGCGTAAAAAAAGAAAACAGAGAACACAGGGATCAGTACCCCGCTGTCCAACGGCCCACACGCTCATACATCACAAGAGGGAGCCCTACCACGATGTCACCGGCGTCACTCTCGCATATATATATATATATATGGGCGGTATCATGAAAGCACGAAGCTGGGTCGTATCGAGTTTTGAGTGAACTCGCCCGACGAACAAGCCCATCATATGCCGAGCAAGCACCTCCGGGGAACACCCCAAACTACTATTAATAGCGCCTCGTCGACCGCTGCTAACCGTTTGATAACTGAAATCCCGTTCTGGGAACAGACTACTTAGAATTTTGCTGGCTTGTCCCTCGAACGGGAATGGGGCTCCACAAAAGTTAAGGCTATACCTCGGACGATCAATACCATATCGACGCAGTATAGACACTTTCAACGCATCGACATTTGAAAGAAAACAACGCTCGTCTCCTCAGGATCGCCACGTGTGTGCCTTTACATGTAAGAGATGACACAGCGTACCTACGAACCCGAGCACGTCTGAACACGACGGCATCGTGCGGGTACCTGCTGTCGGAACACGCACGGGTCATTCAAATCGTGTAGACCAGCCCCGCGGCATCCTGGACGGAGAATTTGATGCAGATTCCGTGAAACCGATCCGTGTGACCTGCACCTACAACGATCTTATCCGATCTGAACAGGAATCTGATTTGAATATCATATGCTCCGTGCGACGCGTGGAACGTTCCCGGCTCTCCGCCAGGTTATGACGGCGGGGACTGTTGCTCATGCACTTGTCCCAACGTGCCGTCGATCAGCTGCGGCGGCCAAGACGAGTACACCTGCGTCGACCCCAGGGCTCCGTGCCTTGACGGCTATGTTGAGGTTGGGACCCTCACCACGGTCTCGGTGACGGCTAGCCGCTTCGACGCGGTCAGCACGGAGAGCAGTCGCGACGGGTGCCCGGCCGAAGGGTGTCGACCCGAGCTTATGCGGGACGGCGAGGTTGACGATCAGATGTCGAGGTGGTCGTGCACTGACGGCGAATACCCTTGCAAACTCATATTCTCCTTCGAGGACCCCGTCGACATTGACTACCTCCAGGTGGCCTTCTTTAGGCCGGACCTTTTCTCGCGTGGTCTCGAGGTGAACGCTGTAACGCTCGGTATGCTCGGTGTTTCGCCTCACCGTCATAACGTATGTGGTGCATATGCCAATTGTATGTATACCAGTAAGAGGCTGCCCTCCTCCTTTCATTGACGACTGACGCCACAAGTTTGTTTATAATGTGTACAAAGGGTCCACGTTGGTCGCTTTCCGGAATATTCGTTCATCCTAATTTCGAAAACAACCTATGAGTTTGTCGTGAAGCAAAGAGCCGAGGGGTGTCATTTCCTCACGCAAACCCTAAACGCGAAGTTGCCGCGGTGTGTATAGGAAGAGTTCTTTATCGAGACTGGGCACTGTAGATGTTACTGATATCGGTTGTCAGACTGCTCCAGAGCAAACCTTCGCCGTCGTGTTTTCGCGCGAGTAGGAAGTATTAAATTCAACGATACGAGAGCCCTAATAGTGGCAGTGCCCGACCGCACGGGTCGAAAACAGCCATCGTCCTGGCGTGCCGTCTATCTGCGGCCACCGAGATCAAACGTAGTGAGGTGAAATCGTGTGGTTACCCGTGGTTTTGGTGTTCATGTTCGATGACCATATACTGTCTATACTTGTGTTCGACGTAAAACTGAGGTCAATGCGAACCGTGACCATAAACGTTAATTATACGTGTGTTTTGTAGTTGAGGCAGGGCCTCTAGACAGTCCAGATATATGGTTTGTGCACGTATGCATGTCGATATTACACAATCGCCCAACTTCATCCATTTCCTGTTGATGCTGTTTAGGTATCGAGCAACGGCGTGGACATGGGCCGCTTCGAGTCCTCATCGGAATCAACCTTTACGGCGTTCAGCCTGCATGCCAATGCCGTGGAAACCCTGACACTGACGTCCAGCAGCGGTATTTACGAATTCGAAGGCATTAGCTTCCTTGAGGTTCGTAAACGCGTACGGCTGATCCGCCCAGACATGTGTATATATGTTCACGAGATATGACGTGGCGTGTGAAGCGTTCGGCTTCTCGTATGCTACAGAGATCCTCGTAAAACATGTCGGGGTACCCCTTACCATAGCATGTGTCTTTCGGAAAATGTAAAAATGACTAGTTTCTCAGATGGCATTTGGTCCCGACGATGATATCCGGTGATGTGCCTGGCTGAGCCGCCCACGAGACCTACACACGAATGCGAATGTTCGACAGCAACGGTTTATGGCTTTGATGATCGTGATATCACACGCTAGGTAGCACGCCACCCCTTCTCGTAATCTTCCTCGAAAAGCTTCCCCGAACCAAGGGACCTACACGCACCGTACATGATGGCTTCGGAGGAATTTCGTCAAGAGCCTTCTACGGACGCATCTCTGGGTGTTGCCACCGTTGTTGCCGAGACAGTGGGGTTGGGGGTGTGTTATGCTGCAATCGCACGATAGAAGGAGCACGAGAATGCTCGGGATTGGGTAAGTCTGACGACACTTACTACCGCAAGGTTAGAACGGCATGCCCCTTATTATGTGCCCCAATCAATGCTCCCTTCCTGTCGACCCTCCTCGGTAGGCATGCAGCGTTCTGATGCTCATCGGAATTAGTCACGAATATCATTGTAATTACTTATTTCCAACTAGGTGATTCGATTGCCATGCCCCAGTGCCTTGTGCCGCACATGCAGCCCGGTCCCAAGTAATCACAACATTCAAAAAGGGGACCCTTAATCGTCGGCTTGAAATAAATGTCGGATTTGCATATATTCGCTGCTAAAAAAATGCCCATCCTGAGAAGCTCAAGGAGGACAAACGTCGTATGTGTGGAGTCTTTCGAACAACCCATAGGTCAACCTCATTTAAAGACAATGTCTTGCATAGATCGGAACCCTTTCGGACGACCCCGATGCCTCGTTCCGGTTGACACAGCCTGCATGCGTCTTACCTTGTTTCTGCAGGTGCGCTTCATGGTCGAGGTTGCCAACGTGTACGGCGGGTAATGGCTTGCCGGGACCTGCGGAACTCGTCGTTTGTTCGTTCCGCCTTCGAGCGCAGAACCGGAAACGAAGCACGCTGATACACCTTGGCGCCACAACCTGCCTACCCTGAACCATGTCTGTCGAGGCGAAACGAAGCGACGACGGATCCAATCGTTTTGTTTTTAGATAGTGCGATCATAAATGGACCGTGGTTAACGGAATCACTGTTAGCTCCACATATGGTATTATGACATTCTGCGGTCTCCTTTGCTCTCGGAGTCAAAGCTCGGGGAAGAAAAGTGCAAGGAGACAACCACCCCGCTCGAACTTCTGACTCACACATCACCCCCGTTGGGTAGTCGTCGACACATTCAAGTGTTATGATAAAGGTTGCCCTTGTGTGCGGTGATGGGACTAATACACCCCGGGTATGTTGTGAAACCCGACACTCTGATTGCGGCTTTGTTTTCCATCGGCGCACTGGGAGGAGAAACGTAACATAAACCAAGTACTCGACGTGAGTGCTTGCTACTGTAAGGGCTGCCCGCGGACAAGACGCTTATTAAACACTTAAGTCCTATTAGCGAATTCATATCCCCGTGTGCGTCGTCCATCTAGTAACTCCTTATGCTTGTATTTGATGTTGTTCATGTCTGAGAAAGGGTCTAGTAACAGTGTGTTCAAAGTTTGGTCGGGGCTTCGGAACTCCCTTGAAATCCCTGTCTGAGCATATCGTGGAGCCCATTTCTTTAATAGAGTGGACGGGTTAGGTGTACCTTCGAACGTTTGATGCCTCCCACATGTGGGGGATGCACGGTGGTCTCAGCACACATCAGGTATTGAACATATGCCCATGGTACCTTCAACTTGAACTTGGGTTTCGTTTGTTCTTCCGGGGACCTGTGCGCTATCTTTGTGGTCTAGTTGTGCTTTAGCCGTGAGGGGCGATCAACACTCCTGAGGAAAGTGACGCATCGTGTCTTTCGTCCGCGTGTGTTTTGCTTGAAGAAGAACAAAGACATTCGTATCAGGCGGGTAAGCGGCGATGGTACGCTCGGAAATTGGATGTCGAGCTTGTAGAGCGTAGCGACTTTGTAGTAGGTGCTACTCTGCAGGTCGTTGAAGTGCACGAAAGGGGTTCTCATGTCGCGTACGGCGGTAGTCGTACGCCCATCAACCGCCGGGCTTTCAAGGACCAGACTGTTATTGCTTACGCTAAGCACAAGGCCCTGTGATATTTTTTGGCGAGTCATATGAACGGTGATCTGCAGCTTACTAAGAAGTGAGTGTCCGGTGGACTGCGCCACCTCGTGTCCACCATTCAGGCACTCAAGGACGGCACCGAACGATTCAGCCTGTAGTGGGGGCGATGATAGCATGGGTCACGAAGCGAAGAGGCGTCTCCCATGTGTATCATGGGTCATTTCATAGAATGGCCTTGGTTGTATGACACACATGTACGTCTTGACTCTATTTGTTTTTTGTTTCCGAAAGTATCGATGTTTATTTGAAGGCGAGTTCGTGTTCATGACAAACGTCAGGAGGCGTGTTTGCTGTGTACGCTAACCGAACGCGGTATTCGCTTCGTTTCGACATCAAGTGTGGGTATGACAATTATCGCTTGTTGCTGGTCATCGACGAAAAGGGTCAGCCACTACCCACGGATTGATATGCAGAAGTGAAAAATGTACTCCGTACTATATCCGTGGTTCCCTTCCTTAAATAAGCGTTTGCGAGGCTAAGCGGCTTGTCAGGGTTGAGTGCGGCGTTGAGTCGAACGACAGAGGAAATCGGCCACGCATCATATCATGTAGTAAGGGTTCAATGGAAGATTCGACCACATCCACATCCATCGGCCAGCAAGTTAGCTCAGCTTTGTGGTCTCTGTTGCAGTGTTCCTCTCCTGCGCGTCGATGCCAGTCATCTGTGCCCATGTCACAACAATCCCCTAATGATAGCCGTGATTGATTGTCAAGAGGGGGTGTACCTGTACCCGTACGCTGCACGTTTCGGAAACAGAAGTGCCTAAACCTCGAAGATGTCATGTCGGGTCAACTCATATGCAGTCAAATGTGCTACTATTAATACTTATATGTGAAGAATACCCTTCCGCATGTCCGCACAAGCGTTTCCTCTAAATGCGGGGTAACTGGGTGGTGTCTGTCCAACAGACGGTGACCGAGTGTTTCTCCCAACACCATCGTATCAAAGACCGACATCAGCACTTCTTGCGGAGAACCAAATGTTGAGGGGAACTACTGTCCAGTAATGTTTTTGGTTTTCGATGTCGCTGGGTGATCTATGCTCCATTGGAGACAGACAGATGCGTGGCACGATGAGGGTGGCACTTCTTTGCCTATGAGATAATACTTGTGACTGATCGGGTTTCTTGACCCAACATCGTTGGATTGTCTTTGACGTTTGACAGAGGTATTAGTGGTATATACCGCTATGGGATTATTCGTCAGGCTGTTTTTTTATTAATCACGTGTCGGGTGAAGTATCATGCTCCTTGAGTGAGGAGCCTCAGAAACAATAGGTGGCACCTTTACCGTAGTGCGTTGTGAAACCTGCCGCAGTTTTCTATACGCGTTCGTAGGGTGACCCTAAGTGTTGTTTACAGTGCAGTATCAAGTACTAAGGCTCGACCGGGGGGGAAATATATCGATTCAAACTGGCCTAAGACTGCAACGGTGACAGTGCCGATGGTCTCGATCAAATATTGTGTAATGCTGTGACAAGCTATCGTCGTGTTGAGGAGCGGTCGGAAGGAGATAATGCATACCCGGTGGAGAGGGTTCATGATTGTTCACTCCCGGCGAATACCATGGTAATTCAGATACATAACGGGCATCGAGTCGACTCGTATCGAATCGTTGTATCTGCAATTTATTGCGTTCCTTTCCCCGGTGGCTAAGTAGGTGGTCCGCGTGCTTGTTGAGATTATGTTTGTGGGTACAAGTCTCGCCGAGTGCATGCTCGTGAGAGTTTTTTCTTGCATAAAAAAAATGGATTTCAGCGAAAAGAACGGAAGCGTGAGTTGGCTAAAATCCGATGAAAATCGACGAGCAGTGGGAATACTGAACCCTATGCGCGACAAAAAATAAAGGCACGTACCGGGGGGGAAAAGGGTAGACACCTGTGACCACGGCCTGCCCAGAAGAATACCGCTGGGGGTAAAGCTCCAGCTGAAAGGTGAAGCTGAGAACAAAAAAAACATATATATTCGCGGTACATAACAAAAACAATAAGAGCCACGATGAATCTCATCCTGTACTGTATCCCCGCTCAGTGCGATCACGAATAGTACTGATATTCACAGCGCGCAGACGCTCAGTATCAGCCAAAACCAAGGAAAAAAGACGTTTGGTCTGCCCCTAATCCCGCCTGCTGGGGTGCCGTCTGTGCCGGTGCCGACTGGTCTCTCTCAACACTCGCACCAACTCCAACCGCGACTTCACGAAAAAAAAGATAAGCAAACTGAGAGCAGCGCTCGAATGCACTTCATCGAGTGCAATAACAATTCAGATAGATATTGAGGAAAGTACGGTATGAAATGTAGTATGGTTTCGTATTTTTTTGCATGGTATGTATGTGAAGCTTAATCCAATGCTGAAGCTCCCCGACTTGACTAGAAGGATGTTGCGCCTCGATCTTACTCATACTTGGCATACTAGTACGTCGGTACGGTACACCCCGGCAGCATATCGAGGTGCCAGGTGATGACTGAGCTATCATAGCCGTGCCGCGGGCGACGATCTTGTGCTCTCAGTTCGCGTTTCTTTGAACGAGGTTGTCGAGGTGGAGGCGCCGCACTTTTTTGTTATTTTTTGTTTTTCATCATCACTTTCACCTTTCAGCCTAATTCAAAAGAGGTGTTACCCTCGACGCCCTTCTGGACAAGCCGTGGTCACAGGTGTCTACCCTTCTCCCCCCCGGTACGTGCCTTTATTTTTTCATCGCGCAAAGGGTTCAGCATTATTCCCACTGCTCGTCGATTTTCATCGAAATTTAGCTAACTCACGCTCTCGCGCTTTCCGCTATTCAATTTCTTTTATGGAAGAAAAAGCCCCTTAGCATGCACTCGGTGGGACTTGAACCCCCGAAATTGATCTTGGCAGGCGCGCGGACTACTCATTAAGCCACCGGGGACGCCGGCATTGTGCTCTGGATATTCTTTGTGTCGATAACAGAGAGGTCTTGGTATATATATGTATATATGTGATCCGCGTGATGATGCCCTTGGAATCTTCCGGCAGTAATTCCACAGTGACCCGATCATACATTGTACTGTATACCTGATACGTCCGTAGTGGGCTCGACCATAGGAAGCAGTCTTTACTCAAGCTCAAGATGGGTAGGCGCAGCGTAGTTTTCCACTTTGGTTAGTGTCTAGTTTCGTGGTCGTGGATTACCAGTTCGGCTGACTTTATCGAACAATGATTATATATTTGTGGGTATGCTGTACGGTCGTGCAGGTGATGTTCAGCGATGGCCATACCTTCCGGCCTTGGCTGTGGGTCTCATTCTAGTCTTGTGATTCGCCTAATCCGTCCATAAACGACCGGCCTCGCAACAAGAACAGTTGTTTGGTACGCCAGCGCCAATTTGACGCTAGGAGGGAGATTAGCCACGCCATTGATGTTAATCAAAACTAAGTCCCAGATAGAGGTAACTTGAGTCTAAGGCCAATGCGTATTATTATGCAGTCGGATCGCAATCAGTTGGACATGGTGCTTTGAGCACGTTCGCTCGAGTTTTTGCCCCGGAAAAGTGCGAAACTGCTGTTTCTCGCCTCAGAGTGACTTGGACTTTTCTCCCCACATATTAACACCCATCTTGAGCTGTTTCCCCACTTCTCCAGATGCCCAGTTGCAGGAATTCACGTTCACTACTGTTCCGATCCAAATGGGTCATATACGATCACGATCAGGGATCGGATCGGACCAAACGTTTTTTTCCGGTCCAATCGGGGATTATAAATCGTATTTGACTCAGTTGGATCCGAAAAGTACCGGAGGCAATTTCCTGCAATTGGGCACCTGGAGAAGCGAGAAACACCAGGATAGGTCTTGGAGAAAAGTCCAAGTTATTGTGAGGCGAGGAGCAGCAGTTCTGCACATTTTCGGGGGCAAAAGCTCGAGCGGAAGTGCCGATATAGCATCATTTCCAACTGACTGCAAATCCGACGGCACACGAAGTGGCCTAAGTGGCGCAGTGGGACCAAGACGTTATTTTGCTTCTCTGTATCACATGAAGAACGATGAGTTAGGTGAATGAAGAGTCCTTGCAGAGGCGTGCAAACTTCTAAAGTTCATCTGACTCGTATGTACAACAAAGCATACCCTTCGCTCCCGCTGAAGAGCAGCTGGACAGATGTCTCGAAATTCTCAAAAGTCGTATTACGAGGGGCCGTAATAAAAAGGACCTACGATACGAACAAAAACCTATATATTTCTCTTTTTTTACTAACGATAGTAGGTCCTATTTACTATGGCTCCCAGTAATAGCATAATCGCTTTCTTCGTCGAATCGAAATCTCGACGGCAAACAAATACATTGAAAAAAAATAGAGTTGTAGATCTAGGAGGGAAGAAGCTGTGTGCGATACTGTGGACGAACGACACGAGGTTCTGCCGTGCCATAATAGGCTCTATCGATTTACCACCCAACTATAATCAGGCACCTACAATATTCGATACTCGGCATGGGTTTCTTCGCCCCATATCTAGAGCGTGACGTGTTTTATTGCTAAACATTCACGTATTGTGGTGCGAGACCGTCATGGCCGGAACTCGAAAAACTGTTCACCACTACTACTTATAGACCATAAATCAGAACACACGACACGTAGAGTAGGTTTGGCAATGTCACACACATACATATCGTAATGCATCCAAAAAACGAGGAAAACGGGATAATAAGTTGTCATGCCCTTTCCTAGCCCGCGGGGATGAGTCCGTAGTAAAAACGAACAAATCTTCTTAATACGGGGGACCATATTAAATCGGATCTACAGTTCACATAGAAACCTATATATTTCGCTACGTTTACTATTATACACAATGTTTCATCCCCCGTAATAATAGAAAGTAGGAGTAAATGAGCAGGTTTTTGTGTGTACGGTAGGCCCTATTTACTATGCTCCTCCGTAACTATAGCAGGTGTCTTCAGGCGCACAGCTTGTTTTCCAGCCTCTTACAGAAGTACTCCCCCAAGTTTTGTCGAAAAATGAAAACGTTTTTGTCTCCTCCCGCCAATAACTCAACCGTTTTTAACTGCTTGTTTCAACCGGTTGGTTGTATGCGGCGCGATTAGTGTGTTCCGTTGCGAACTGCTGTTAGGACGCTCTGAACAGTCAGCTCAGGTCATCATGAGAAGATGGACCTTTGACCTCGACCCTTTTTTCAACCCGGGCAGGGTCGACTCGCTCTCGGTGTCGCGCAATGGCCACGACTATAGGTGACGGCCTCGGAGCCACCAGTGGGTCCCGAGCTTCAGGTGGTGACAGTCCACAGGTAGGTGTCGTCCTGCTTTCTTGTCACGCAAACCTGCAAAACAGTTTTACTTGATAACCGGGAGCGACCGAGAACTTCGGCATTTTCTTCTGTTTACATCGGCAGCCAAGTATTTGGAAGTCACCCGCCTGATGGCGAGCTTCCGACACATATCACCGGTCATTGTGTGAACCTTGACTTACTGAACTTTTCGCTGAGTTTTTCCCGAGCCGATTTTTGCCCCACACCAGCCCCCGGATTCTTGAAAAGTGTTTTTTTCCCCCTAATTTTGGAAGTTTTGCTATGAACAATCGTACTCAATATCTCAAGCGGTACTGAACACATATGGCGGGTATCTCTGAAACTCGAACGTTTTTGGCGTTCCTGTTGTCGTTGGTGCTAGGCCAGAAATATACCCGTTGTTGACCTTTCCCGCGATAAGATCCTCCTCTCGATGCGTCGTGTCTTCGTTGAGCCTGCTCGCCCTCGCCTTTCCAGACCCTATGAGGGGTGACTTCTACTGTGCTCTCGCTGTGTATATCCCGGCGGGACGTGTGCTCTACTAGCGCTTTCGCCAGAACGTTGTGGTATATTTATATTCAAGGCGAGGCGTGTGTGTGATGGCGCTTATTAGATACTACAGGTACGCGTTGAAGGCCGGTTGAAGATTTCCTGAAGCAATACGACGTCCACCGACGGCGAAGGTTGTAAGGTTTTGGTTCCATACTTATTTCTCTAAACTCTCACAACTTATTTTTAGGGACCTCTGTCGAGTTGGTTCGAGCCGCTTTATTTACTGGAACGTACGACGTCCACGACCCAAACTTCAGTAGCATGTATCACGAACAAATCGAACACACATATATATATGGAAGAATCACAGCACTACTAGCACCAAGAGGTGGTCAACTCTACGCCGTTGCACGGGCAGGGTAAGTTGTTGCCGTTGGTCGTGGGGGGAGTGTGAGTGGCGGTGGGATGGCCGATGGTTGAGGTGCTGCTGCTGGTGGCTGCAGTGGCGGTGGTGATGGTGCTGATGATGGTGTTCGTCATCATCGTGGTCGCCGTTGTTCTATCAATAGACGCATTATTCGCGCTGTGTCCTCCGCATCGAGCAGCGTATACGTCGACAGCAGCAGCATAGCACAGTAGCAGTGCGATACTTACCGCCACTAATGATGGGTTGGGGGTGAGGAACAGCACCACCCCGGCACAAGCCGAAGCAAGAAGGGAGAGATATCGACTATGATTTTGTGCACCTTCCACCCGAGTGTTCTTCATACCAACGGGTAGTTTAGATGTCACCCAATATGACTGTGTTGCCAACGACAGTATTCACTGTAGTACTATTCACATTATTGTTGTCGCGATCAACCCCGAATATTGTGAATATCGTGAGGCACGAGAGCTTCGGCGACCATCGATCATAAACGTTCCCATCAAGATGAGGAAAATCAAGGGAAGCCCATACGTTATATATACCAGGTAGAAACGTATCTATCAATCTAAAAAAAATTTTGTTGTATTTTTTGTCCATCCCATTTATTATCTTCGCCCTTCTTCTCTCTCTCCCTCTTCAGTCGAAAATCAGATCCGGGTTCACTAAGTAGGCTCTTCTCCCTCCTCCCCATTACGGTACGTGCCTTGCATTTTTATCGCGAGAGGATTCCCGCACTTCCTTCCCTCGTCGACTTGCGTCGGATTCCGCCCACCCACGCAACGAAGGCGATCTCAGCAATTATTAATTGGTTCCTTTTTATTCTTTCAAATAAAGTCTCACCACGGTGGGATTCGAATTTGGGTACCAATGTCAGTGGTCTTTGAAGCTGACCACTAGTCTACCGGAGCGACCGGCTATGCACGAGGTTGATCTCCCAATAATGCGTCATATATATATTCGGTTCTGCAGCAGCAGTGCCACACCGCACGTATAACATACAAAGTATTCCCCATACCTGGTACGTATTATGTTCGGAAATATTTACCACGTCGGGAAGAGTTTACTTCGCGAAAAAAATTGAACGGATGATTCCGCCACCTGGACGACCGATCAGGCCAGTATTATTGAATCAACGACTGCATAAGTGTCATTACACACTTTGAAAAAAACATACCAGTATACCAGGTAAATACGCAAGCATTTGCTTTTTTCCGTCGGAACACGGGCAGCGTGAGCAGAGCCGGCCACTCCTCCTGGTCCTGTAATCTAGTGGTGGGTTGGCCTCGATGAAGGCCAAGACAATGATAATAATAGTTCTTAGTACCATGGTATTGAATAGTCGATCCAAATCTCCGCAGTGTCGACTTTGTATTTCCAAGCAGCAAAAACCTTGCCGAGGGTTCTCCTGAAATAGAGTGGGTACACATATTTTGGCGCTAGTCGACGAGGGAGGGATATGAGAAGCCTTCTCGCGATAGAAACAAACCGAGGGGGAGAAGAGCCTACGATTGATATGTGGATCCAGATCAGATGTGAGTTGCGACTACTTGATTGATACGTAGCAAGGAGAAAGAAGAGAAGGACGGCGACAATAGATGCGATGGAAAATATAAAGATAATTAATATATATATATATATATATATATTTTTTTTTATATATATATATATATACTACAACAGTACCGGTCGCCCCGGTAGACCAGTGGTTAGCTTCAAAGACCATTGGTATTGGTACCCAAGTTCAAATCCCACTGTGGTGAACTTTATTTGAAAAAATAAAAAGGTACCAATTGCTGAGAGCGCCTT
>JBBMHQ010073619.1:0-12615 GCA_037834295.1 Postelsia palmaeformis
AAAAATGGGCTGATTAAAATGATTGGTATTATGGAAATTATTATTGAAAAAATATGAAATTTACATTTTAAAAAGTGTTATTCGCGTTATTACTCAGTTTGTAAATAGCGGGCATCAATTGTGCATAGTTTGAAGGTAAGTTGCCCAATAAATGGCGCAAAGCTCGTAACCGCGAATTATATATGTATGTACATATACGATAAAAATAAAGTGTGGCCTTTGCTTGGATAAAAAAATCGTCCGAGTCGCCGGATATCCATATTATCGCTTTCAGAAAATTCGATATCATCGATAGGTGTTTTCCCTTTCCCGTTCCTATATTTTCGGTGGCGCACAGCATGATTGCTCGATCACGGCGAAGTTCTTGTGATTTCCGGGCTTCGCCCGCTATGCGTGAATATATGTATATGCTCCCGAAGTATATATGTACAACGTGCAGGCCTCATGACTTGCAGCTCTTTTATCACCATCTCGAAAGTACTTTTTGTGCGACTCACAGCTGGCTTGAATTAAACTGAAAACAAAAGCAAAACTCGCGTGCTGTTTGGCCACCGTCGTAGTTTATTTGGTCAGTTATTGATAATGCAAGTATATTGTCGAAATGCCATTCGTTCGTCGCGGTTGCTGGTCGTAAAAATTACCTGCAAAACACTCCGCCAAACCAGGCACGTCGTACCTCGAGACCATCATCGTAAGTTGATTACACTATGACCTTCAGGGAGACGACGCGAAACACACCTTGCGTCGAAAATAATAGTTTTTTTCAACTTTTCAACTCATATTTCATTGCAAGTAACTTTCGGATGGTTTCCGCGTCCGGGCTTTTACAATTCTTCCTTGCTCCACACTCGGTGTTCGCTAAAGTAAAGGCAGGTTCTAATATATGTATGTTGACATTCTGCTGAAGATCCTCTACTGGTCGTCGAAAGAAACTTGCTGTAGTAATGATTATTTTCCGATTCGGAAATGCTGTCTGACCAAAACTAATAAATGAATTGACCTCGGTTTCTATTTAAGTTATTCCGTGCTGGAAATAGAGGTAATTCTTTATTTTTCGTCTTCGGGCACACGAAATAGCGTGTAAAACGCTCGCCAAATCAGGCCCTTCGTGCCTCGAAACACCCGTCACAAGTTCTGTGACGTTGATCCACGCGTAGGCGACGCGAAAAAACACCTGTCGTTGATCTCAAGTGTCACGGGTGTTTCGCCTCTCGCCTGCTACAACTACTCCTCGTCCCACCCTCGGTATTCGCTCCGGACGAGTAATCTTGCAACTTTACAACAATTTGGAGACTTTTCCTGCTGCCCTCTATCAAACGCCATTACATTCCAGGTATATATTACCGACTGGAGAACCATCCAATGAAAAGCTCAACAAGAACCATCCATACTGCTCAAGAGAAGTATCCGGTTTAGCTCTGGCAGTACGACACACATCCAGATGCGAGGGTTCGACTGACACTCCCGTCGACAGATTATTCTCGTTCAGGACACGCACGAGCAACATAACTTTCAAGCTACAAAGTCGATAAAACACTTTTTTTTTAGCGTGAGGTCCCTCGTTCACCCATTCGCTCTGACAAGACGGACCGAATCACCCGGCCTCGCTTGAGCGCATGTCTAACGGCGGGAATTTTACGGTCCCCGGGGACACGCGCGAGCATTAATACTGGGCCATAGTGCACGTTTTTTTTAATCTTTGGGTCTGGGATCAAGAACGACAATATTTTTGTACCAACCTCCTTATTTCCTGAACAACGTCGTGCACACGAGCGAAAATACAAAAATACCACAATCTCTAACATAGTCATACAGGAATTGATCGAGCGAGGCTTTCGATAACACCACTGACTCAACCCCAACCTTGGAACGGACTTCTCGGCAAGTAACGAGTACATCGGAAGTCTCCAGGCGGGTGCCTCTGGCACTCTAGCACCCATCATTCTCTCCAAGCGCGACAAACAACCACAAAAAACCACGACATCGCCGTAATAATAAATATTGGTATTCAACGTTAAATCTCCCAATGATAGTTTTTCGCGAGTTAACACCCCTACTCCTGTGCTGACTAAATGCTGTGCGGCCGGGCACGGGACGGTTCGATTCGTGTGCAGCCATCCTGCCCAGAAGCAGTAGTGGCACCCCCCCAGCCACTACCACCCCCACTGCTCTTCCCCCACCTCCCGCGTCTAGGGGGGGGCGGAGAACTGCTTCGCTTGGGGCCGTCGACAGATTCAGTCCACGACGCAGAACTCGCCACCAATCTTCCGGGACCGACCGAGCGTCCCAGCCAGCGGGGGGGGGGCTCAACGTGCGGCACTGCAACCGCGGCCGCGACCGGGCCGAACTTGCTCGTGGAAAAATCTCCGGAATTTCTGCTTTCACACCTGGTTCGGGCGTCGTACCGTGGTTGGGTTGAGGTCGAGGGTCCGCCACTCGTCGGGAAGGCATACGCTTCGGCGCCCGGAAAACCTTTGCTGTCGCCGCCACGGGCATCGCCACGAGGGGAGTATTCCTGCTTCTCGAAAACGCTGGCTGGCGACGAGCCGACGAGGCACTCTCGCTTACTGGCGGGGGCAGTCCCGTTCACACCATGCTCCGCTGCCGCATTTTCCGCGTCGGAAAAGGGAGAACACGGAAACGTCTCCACCGTTGAGGCGCACTCCGTCGAACTCGTACCCGTGCGGCGTTTTTCGGTCGGGGCCAATCTTTCCGAGAGTTCGGAACTTGCGCGGTGCGATGGCTGAGTCGGCGTCGCGCCTTCCGTCGATACCGCCGCCTTCACTAGAGCGCCCGCCGCCGCCGCCGCTGCCGTGGCCACCGCCTCTGCGGGCACCTCCAACGAAGCCGAGGCGCGTCCACGAATATCGCCAACACAGTCACCGACCATGCCTGGCATCGGTACAGCGTCAGTGGTGCTGCGTGCAAGGTCACCGCTGCCACATTCAGGTGCTGCCTGGAGCTCTCCGCCGTGCATTGGAGCTCTTGAAGCGGCGGTTCGCGCGAAGGGTCTGACCCTAATCTGTTCATCTGAAGAGGCGAAGAATGTCGCGGTCGAGGCGATGCCGGCGGCAGCGGCTGTCTGCTGCCTCAGAGCCTTGTTGTCGGCCGAGAGGCGGCTGTAGCCCCGAGTGAGGGAGCGGTAGCTTTCCGCGGAGGCGTGCTGAGTCTGCAGCTGGTCCTCGTACAGGCTCTTGTACGCCTGCATCAGACTGAAGGGGATCCATCGAAAAGGGGGGGGGGGACGGCCAGAGTAAGATGTCAGCCTTGTTGGTTGTTGGCGTGTGTGCTAAATGAGGACGGTCAACGTTTTTAGTTCAGATACACCAGGCCAAAACGCGGTGAAATAAAAACACACGTCGATTCCCCTCGAATATGTTACGGGTGTTATAGGAACCCGAGAAAAGAGCATTCCGTGAGACGGCATGTCTGAAAAACTCCCTGATACCTACAAAGATAAAATGCCAACCAGAAATACAGGAGAATCATCACCGGCTAAGACTGCAAACACATGAAGGAACTGCCTGGGATTTTGCACGGTCGCGAATCCGAATCTTCTTGAGAAAGGACGAAAGACAACACCAACGCTTCCGAAAGCGGTTGCCTTTGCTTCACCACGTCAATGTCTTCGCTTGCCGAACGACCCACATAAAAACGTGGCTTGCCTTCGCTCGACCGAGCTTTGGCTTGTC
Organism: Postelsia palmaeformis; assembly: GCA_037834295.1. Taxonomy (NCBI): domain Eukaryota; class Phaeophyceae; order Laminariales; family Laminariaceae; genus Postelsia; species Postelsia palmaeformis. The sequence continues at coordinate 3,693 of JBBMHQ010073619.1, forward strand.
GAACAAAATCACGTGGATGCCTCTTAGCTTGACTGCGGGTGGTCCCTTGTCGACGGCCACTGCTCCCACCTTCGGCCAGCTTTCGTCAAACCACAAAGCACCCTGAAGACACGTGAGAGTCATCCTATGGTAGGGGGGGATACACAACTTTCCTGCGCTTAATGAGCTCTATACCTTTCCCACAAAATATTTTCGACAAAAAATGCAATCGCAACCCGACGAATATTTCGATCAATCCCATGGGCTAGGCTTGTCATACCTAGAAATCACAAGAAACAAAAGGGATGCGAACATATAGGGCAAATCCTCAGCTTAGGAGCTCCGCGCCTTCAGTAAAAAAAAATGGGCTCCAAAACACCCGCATTACTACCGCACTGTACTAGCATTGCACTGTAGCAGGACCGTACTGTGTAGCACCGTAGTAGCATGGCTCGTGAGCTACCAACAACTCCCTCAACCCTTTTCAACCCCTACCTCTCGGCTTGCTGTCGACGCCGTCGTTCGGCCACCCATACGCTGCGGGAATGCGCGTCGGAGAGCACCGCTCTCGACGCCGCATCATCAACCTGGCCGAGAAAACAACCAACAATAACCAGGAGGGTATCACAAACACAATAATAAATGCATGAATCCATATACATCAATATCTAAATACAGTAAAATCGGATGTGGACAAGGGGGGCGATGTGTTACGAACCCGACAAACCAGAGTACTGGCATACAATACCTCGTACACACCATGGATGGCATCGGATCGTCGAGGGGAAGATCGGAGGGTAAGTCACGTATTTAGGTATTTTTTGATGATACGTCTACCCGATGGGCTCATGGGCTGCTCCCTGGGCGACCAGAAGACACGCTTGCTGCTTCACCAACAAAGTGACAGTAAGAAAATTCTCGTGTTAAACCCCTTCCAGCCGCCCACCACCAATCGAAAGCGCACCATTAATAATACATAAATAGGTCTCTCAGGGTAGCCTCGAAACAAGTCCCTATTTTAGTAGTGATATTCCCTCTATATTGCTATACAAGCGTCGGCTAGTGGGCCGAGAGCTCACACTTCGCGGTGCGCCTTTCCAAAAGTTGTGTTGTGCTTTCAAGTACTGCCGTGCGGTGCAACTAGGGACAACGCACGTTTCTCTAGTTGCTGGGGTTTACATAGTCAGAAAACAATCGTTATCGTACAGCATTACACGTGAGCACAAATGTCACAAATTGCGTTGCCCTGGAACGTGCAAAACACAACGGCACAAAGACGCCGAGCAGCGGGACAACTCACGGTGCGAGCATCCTTGAGGCGGTCCAACTCCTCTCTTAACGCCTTGACTTCTCGAACCGCACCGTCCGCCCTCCGTCGCTGCTCTCGACCAACCCCTTCTTCTTGCTGTGCCGTTAGGGGGGGCAGCGCACAGGCATCGACATTTAAAATGGCGTTTAGAGCTGATCACGCTGAGCGAAGGAGGGGATAGCGCCCTCGCGGAGATTGGTCGTTGGTGGTTTGTAGAGAAGATGTTGCTGTACTTGCTACATAACAAAATTTGACGGGAAGACGAGGCACAACCTGAGCTGCCGGTCGGTAATGTTGAGTGCGAAAAGTCGAATATTTTACAGTTGCGCGCAACACGCGGAAGTTCAAGCGCGCAAAGCATCTGTCGACCCACCGATACCCTCAAAGGATCATCTCCGAGGACGTGGTTCTACCGTGTATTCCCGGATTCAACAGGCAAAAAGCACCAACACGCCGACATGTTGTGCTTCCCTCTCCTGCAGTTGCTCGAGTAGGATTGCACGTGTAGGTATGAAAGTACGGAGGTACGTATATACATGGCTATACGGATCTGTATCGCGCGTACTACAGCATCATCAGACGGTATTTCCACCTTGAGTTGCTTGGCAAGCCGGCCGGAATCTCTCCTGGCTAGCACGAGCTCCCGGCTGAGATTGTCCACTCGCTCCCTGAGCCATTCGATCTGCGGTGTGTGGCAAAACAAACCACAATGAAACGAAGCGAGCGCGTGAAGGCATGAGCTCCATAGAGTGAGCAGAGTGGACATCACTCGTTTAACAGTAGATGCCCACCTGGCCCTTTGACGTATGCATGTTGTTCCAAGTGAATCCAGCAAGCAATCGCCATGAGCGCACAGCCGGCGCACCCCTCTCGGCATTGAAGGGTCGAAGGTCCAATCTGCTGTTTCGATATCGCTAAAACACCCGTATGTAAAGGCGTCTGGCAGAACCCGGTCGTAAGACTACCAGGTACCAGGTACACTGCTGCTGTCGTGGACATGGGGACGGGAGGGTCTTCACACTTGGTCATACGTGGTTACAGACACCCTGGGTACATACCATACGTACCTGATACCTGGTAGAGCAGTGCCAGGTACCAGAGGATACCAGGTACTTGGTGTATCTGATCGAGAGTGCCTACGAGTCAAGCACCAAACCCCTGGGCCAACGCTGACTCTTCAACTTGTACGGAGCTTTTCAGAGGGCAGTTCGTCACACAAAGTCCAAGCTAGTAGGCGGGGGGGGGGCAAGGTGTATATTTATCGCCGGCGCTAAGATGGGGTGCATGCCAATGCCAACCCCCGGCACGGCTACTTGCGGCGGCCATGCTGTGCTGCCCGAGGGCAAAGATCCGAGCAGGCGGCTTATGATACGAGCCACGAGCCTACAATATCAACCGCGCCAACTTCGATTCCGTAAAAATATTCGTATTCATGCTGGTACACCAGGAGTCTCGTACAGCGGTGCGTAATTGGTGCGGCAAATTTGTGGCAAATCTTCGCGTTCAAAAATATACATGTAGTTCGAAAACCAAGAACGTCCGCCCGCCTGCTGGGCGGATTCACAAAGAACTCCGCCCGCGCAAAGCCTTGCTTGGTGTCAAACTAGCCCGATAGGCGCGCTTGTCACCTCATTAAGAGCATTCTGCTGGTGCCCGGCTTCAAAGCGGACATCGTCGTCGTTGACCGGTGGCGGCCGTCGGCGGCTTCGGCTTCGTGCTCGAGATGCCGGCATTGCTCTTGGATCTACAGCGGTGCTGTTAGAGCAATCTTGTACTTCGGCCCACGCGTGCGCCGCCACCATCCCAGCATTCTCGCGCCCAGCGAGACTTACAAGCTCGAAGCGCTGGTGGCCGAGTGCTAGGCCAAGGTCCAGCAGCTGACCTACTTCCGTGGTTGCTGCTGGATGAGAAGGGGGGTTGGAGTGAGGAGTCCAATATCGGGTCCTAACGCCAAGATCAGCAGCCTTGGACGTTGCGTTGCCAGCGTCTCTGGAGCCTTTGGGCGCCAGAGAATAGCGCTCGTCTGATGATGAGAACATGGCGCTCGACTTAGGAAGGTATTGCATAACCCAGGTTGTCTGGACCAGAAGTCGTGTGTCTATGATATGCACCAGACGAGGCGTGGTGTGGTGTGGTGTGCGTGTACTGCTGTGCGTTCGTGCTTCAACTATTTTACTTTTTTTCAAACGGAGGTTTGCTGGAGACTTGGACTGTCTTTTTTAGAAGGGATGGACTCGTCCCACAGAACCTCTATATAGATCCCCGCTCAGCGAGCCCCCGCAGCAGCCAGCAGCCCGGCAACTTGCAAGTGGCAGTGGACAAGTTGCATAGCCAGCGTCCAGTGGTTTGACTGCTATTTCTCCGCATGGCCATTCTTGCCCAGCCTGTCAGGTGCGAAAAGCTTGTACGTAAAATCGATGCCATTATTACATTATTACGAGTACCGATATCTAAAACCTGTCGGGGCCCATGTGAGGGTTGTGGCACTTGTGACGTTGGCGACACAGCATCTTCCCACGTATAAAATATATGCCGCGGGCCGTGGTGTTTGCGCGAAGCCAGGGTAACTCAACGTTGCCTGGGTGAGTATTTAGCAGAAGAGGTTCGTTGCACTTTGACGAGCAGAGCGGGACGGCAAGTAACTGAGCTGCGGCCCGGCTCTAGACTGGACTCTGCACTTTGCGCCTTTTCTTTTCGTTTTCAAGCTTCCACGCCTCCGACATACCTGGAAATAGTATGATCGATTCCCGCTTCATGATCTAAATCTTTCAAGGCAGAACTACTCCCGATTTTGTATGATCTAGCTCATGTTGCCGAGTGCGACCCACGCAAGCTGCATGGTCTACTGTGTAGCACATGTTTGCCGGGTTGGATCTGTCCTATGCAGATTCTGCACAAGCTCCACAAGGACGGGCGAGGGACTGGATGATCTACTGCTGCTGTAGATCAGGATCTGTTCGAGACGTGGAAGCTTCTCTCTCTGCTTCTTCCTCGTAACATGTCAACAGCAGTCCACGCGTCGCACATTTAGTCTGCCTCCAATAGCTTAACCCCGGCGCACATGCATGTGTGGAAAGCGAGCATGATATGTAGAAGAACTGCAGCTCACACCCGAGAAACTCATGGTAGCTCATGCAGCTTTTGCAGCTCTTCTAGCTCACCTCCTGTGGAAAGTATATGCAGAAAAACTATTGGTATCTGGCACATAGCTCATCCTTGACACACATGCACTTGTAGAATATGTGAAAAAAGTATCCCCTGCAACTCACACCCGATAAACATGTGATAGATCATGTCGTAACTCTTATAGCTCGCCACCGAGAAATTTGTACAGAAAAAGTATCCCACAGATCACACCCGAAACCTGTGTAGTCTATTAGTAATAATTGCTCTTGCAGATCACCCGCGGAAGAGCAATCGACTACAGCTCAAACCCGGCTGAACATGTGCAACATATACCAGTAGATAATGAAGCCGACACGGATGAGCCTGGAGAAACACAAGACAGGATGATTGACACTCGTCACGCTGGATGAAATTATATTCGGTATTGATAGTAATGATTCGAGCCTGGCGAGCGGCGGCATTATCGTCCACATTGATCGCCTTCATTGTAGGATCCACAGGTTGCTCGTCGCTGTGATATCGTCCGTGGCCGTGGTGCCGATGGAGCTTACTCAATCAAGCTGTCTGCTGGTTTTCCCTCATAAATTAATCTCGGACGTAATCAGCGAGATGCCGAACAAAACCAGGTGCGAGAAGAGAAAGAACTACAGCAGTACGTACCGATCTTCATTTTTGTGCCGAATACCTCAAATATGTGCAGAAAAATATCTCAAATATGCACAAAAGAGCTAACCATTAGCTCTTACTCGTGCAGCTCACGCGCGGGGATATATGAGTAAAAGAGCGATGAACACCTCCCATGAACAAGTCTAGAAGGGCCACGTATGAAATAGCAGCTCAACCCCCGCTAACGTGTGGTAGCTCATATCGTTCTTATAGCCTACCCCCCGGGAAATATTTGCAGAAGAGCTATCTCCCACAGCTTGCCTCCGGTAATTAATTGTAGAGAGCTATCTCGTACAGCTCGTACCCGCCAAACATGTGTAGACCGTGTGCATAACAATAGACACCTGGTATCGATGAATCTATCCCGATATAAGTAGATCAGAGCTGATGGTGAGTTGATCTGGCCGAGGTTTATAGCATTCCTACAGTACCTACCACGTATAACATACGGCAGATAGCACCTGTGGTACCATTTATACTCGAAGCAACAACAGTCAGGTTTCCGTCCCCTCTACGCATGTACCAGTACATCCAGTATATCCAGTACATACTATACCCACATAGTCGAGCGGGAGCCTTGCCACATGATCTGCCATCTCCTTCGTGCTGTCGTAGACAGCCGTTCCCAGTGTCGCTACTGCTGCTGTCCCGCCACCCGAGAAAAAAAACAACACCAAAACCAAACAAACAATACGACTAGACTTGAAAATTCGGTGCAGCAATACGCACATCATAGTTTCACGTACCAGCTACCAGGTACTAAGTGAAACTGGAACAACCGCGTCATGCAATCTGCTATTCCTTCAATCGTCGGCAGCGGTACCAGTACGGCTGCCCCCCTCCCCTCCCCCCGCGCCGGTCCTTTTCCACCACGCTTGACCTCTTTGCTGCGTAGCTTCGCCAGCTCCTCTCTCCTCTGCGCCTCCTCCTCATGCCATCTCGCCATGGAATGGTCCGCCACCTCAACAACCCCCCAGCATCATCGGTATCATATTATATGTATCACAACGCTGTTTTGTCGGAATAGGATCGATTACCCTCTTAGTGGCTCCTCTTTCGTTTGCATGCGTACCGCCCTCAGGCCATGCTGATGGTCGTTTGCAAACAAGAGCTTGGGACGCAACTACTGCTGATGTTCCTGCCAATGTTGGCCATGCCGATTTTGTGCCTGGTACCGGTACTTGTTTTTCCCCCCGTGGGTGCTTGCTGGTTGAATGCAACAGGAAGATGACAGGGGCAAAGGTTGCCTCTCGGGGGGTCAACTACACGTTGCTCGGGCTGGCCTTGATCGGCCTGGCGATCGCGAAGGTGGCGTCGATCTACTGGGAGATGGACAGAAGGTTGCAGAAAGCATCGTTCGGGTCAGAAGGGTGAGCCAGCCCACAATGTGTCCTGGGGGGGGGGTTCCAATGCGGCGAAGCGTATTTGGCGATTGTGAAAGGTTTCACACCTCGGGCAGGTCATGATCTATCTATCTACAGATATATCATCTACAGATAGATCCTCACCTGCCATTGTGAGGGGTTGTTTAGCACCTGCACAAGACAGATCCAACCCGGCAACCATGTCCTAGACCCTGTAGAAAGTGCGCCCCTCACCCGGCAGGATGAGCTAGACCCTATAGATCAGGAATATTTCTTCCCTGAAATATCTAGATGATATGTTAGACGATCTGTTTTTTTATCTGTTGGATGATCTATCTGTGCAATGTGTGCAAGGTTTCAAGAGCTGCTGGGAAGGAGAGTTCGAGAAGAAGGTGATTCGAAAGGTTGTACTTGGTATACTACTGTAGTATATAACAACTTCGGGACTTGAAGAGAGGGGGTTCCAATGCGGCGAAGCGTATTTGGCGATTGTGAAAGGTTTCACACCTCGGGCAGGTCATGATCTATCTATCTACAGATATATCATCTACAGATAGATCCTCACCTGCCATTGTGAGGGGTTGTTTAGCACCTGCACAAGACAGATCCAACCCGGCAACCATGTCCTAGACCCTGTAGAAAGTGCGCCCCTCACCCGGCAGGATGAGCTAGACCCTATAGATCAGGAATATTTCTTCCCTGAAATATCTAGATGATATGTTAGACGATCTGTTTTTTTATCTGTTGGATGATCTATCTGTGCAATGTGTGCAAGGTTTCTAGAGCTGCTGGGAAGGAGAGTTCGAGAAGAAGATGATTCGAAAGGTTGTACTTGGTATACTACTGTAGTATATAACAACTTCGGGACTTGAAGAGGGGAAAAAAATCCAACACACGCACGTCACGAGTGCAGGCAGCATCGGTCGTACGATTTGTATTCCATTCTGGACGGAGGATCATTTTGTCTTCATGTTTATGTACAAACGTTCATTTTATTTACGTCGATGGTGGTATTCATAGCCCAGGCTGAAGGGGATAGGGGATGCCCCAGTGTGCCCGAAGTGCAATCAATGAAAGGAGATGCACGACACGCGAGCATAGTGATACTACTTGCACTGCTGCTACACGATCAAGCCTAGACGGTTCTAAAGAACGCACTTTTCCCTCGTTTTTTCGGTCGCTATCGTACTTGGTGGGTCCCCATACCTGACGTAGACCTCAAGCAGGGTAAAAGTCATGCCTGCTGTGGATGCCCCCTTTGGGATGAAGGTTTATAGAGCGTAATATGTGTGCTGTGCAAGATGTGATCGGTAGAAGCAACGGAAAAGCAATCGGTGCAAAGTGGGCGCGCCTTCGCTGGTTGGTGCGATGTCGCTGGAGTGACACAGCTATACTCCGTGTAGCGTGGCCTGCACGGCAGTGGCAATGCGTACCAAGGCGCGCGCCACCGCTTGCTGTCGCGTGGACTGATGCGTTGCGTTCTCCACGGCGGCGTACAGACGTGCTTTGATTATCTGCTGTTAGGGGACACTTTCTTATCATACGCTTCGTTTGCTTTCAAGGGACTTTTCAGGAGTATTTCGCTTATTTTTCTTTCAGCATGCACTATTTTTAGTCGCTCTCAGGAGGAACTTTTTAGCTGCGGCCGCTTTTAGGAGACAATGATTATCGTAGTTTGGTTCGATTTCAAGGCGCACTCCTTCGCTGTGGTCGCTTTTAAGAGACTATTTATCATGGCTTCGTCTGCTTTCAGGAGGCACTGCTTGACTTAGCTTCGTTCGTTTTTCAGAGGTCTTGTCATAACTTCGTTTGCTTTCAGAAGATACTGCTTAGATTCGTTCGCTTCCGGGCGACCTTGCTCTGCTTGGTCCACTTCCAGGAAGGCCCTCTTTGCTTCGTTCTCTTTCAGGATGCAGTGCTCAGCTGCCGTCGCTTTCAGAAGACCCTGTTAGTCATTTCGTAGCCTGATCGCTCTCAGGAGGCACTGCTGAGGTCAATTTCATTTTAAAATCCACCGGCGCCATCCTCTTTCTCACCTTGCCTCGTTCAAGAAGTAGGCAAGGATCACACACACAATATGTGTATGCACGGCGTCAATCCAGAGACAGGACTTCATACGTGCGTGCGCGGCGTCAATCGAGAGATGGCGAACGGATGCGCTTGCCTGCGTTACTCTTCTCAACCAGGTGTACTCGTTACCGCGACTTGATGTCTCCCGAAGACATAATTCCCGTCTTTGGAGGCGTGTTTGTCGGCTCCAGCGACGAGCGGAGAACGCATCAAATGAAGACGATGGGGGCTGAGGCCACTCCATGGGGAAGCTTGTTCGCGATCTGGAACGTCGACACACCCGGGCAGGTTAGTTGGTTTGTTTCATGGTTGGTTGGTGGAATGGTTGGCTTGCGGTGGGTCGGTTGGTTTGCTATCGTTTAGTTAGCCGGCTGGTTGTTCGATTGGCTGTCTGATTGTTTGGTTGTTC
>JBBMHQ010073630.1:0-12613 GCA_037834295.1 Postelsia palmaeformis
CCTTGCATTTTTATCGCGAGAAGATTTCAGCACTTTCTTCCCTCGTCGACTTGCATCGAATTCTGCCTACCCACGCATATATAGAAAACAACAGCTGTGAGATAGAGGGTTTTGTCACAGCTCATTTTTGCAAGCTATGCGTGATACTTCGATCGCACATATTGCGTGTTTTATATGGCCTCATACAGGGCATACACTCTGTAAATTATACGAAGAAGTCCAAATCTGGAGCTGCAGAGCACAAAGAGTGGTTGTGTCTAAATTTAAGAAAACATTACAAGTCTACAGTCCTTCCGGGTGTGTACGTCTTTCAGACAACTATTTATACCTGTTATTGCTGTTTTATAACGTATTATCATCTGGGTACCATCATCATCACCGCTACCGAGCAAAAATAAATAATAATGTTATGATGTGCCCATCTTTTCGAAAAGAAAGCTAAATGGGACGTGCGAGGGGCATCTGTACATAGGTTCAAAACTGTGAGATCGAGGATTTCGTCGGAACTCGTGTATGAAAGTTATTTGTGATGCTTCGACCACTCTCGCTATACGGGTTGATATAGACTCCTGCAGGGTACACATCCCGAACGTGAGGAAAACAGTATCACACCCCGGATAATTCATGTTTTAATACTTTACGTGTTTTGTCTTCAATTAATTCAGGAGGCTGTGCGTCGATTGTAACTGCCCACACGATTGGTTTCGGCGACTTCCTATTTAATGGAAATGCCCACACAATTGACTTCGGCGATTGTTCACTGATTGGAATTGTCCAGACATTTTTTTTTTCGAAGCCCATGCATTATTTGGAATCGTGTGAGCATAATGATTTGTACGAGGGCTGTCTATGAAAAAGAATTGTCTGAAAAAATAATTTCGGAGATCACCAACCAATTGGAATCAGCAAGCTAAAATGATTTCGGGCGCTGTCCACTCAATGGAAATTGTTCAGACAATTGATTTCGGATGTCCTCTGTTTTCAGAATTTGTCTAAACAACTGATTTCGGGTGCTGTTCCTATACAAAAAATATTTGCCGGAATAAATTATTTCGAGTGCTGTCACTTGAATGGAATTGTTAAAACGGACGTCGACAATTGTAAAGTAATTATTGGAAGCGTTCGCATAACCCATTTCAGATGCGGCCCGAGAAATCAAATGATATAGAAATCTGACGGTGTTGTACCTTTGATTCAGTGTATTCTGATAGATCCTCACGATTGAATATGTACTCCACGGAACAACACACAGTGAGGCACCCTCTGAACGCTTTGGTATACATGGAACTTCCCGATCCTGTGGAAGAGGCAAAACTAGGGTGGTCTCGTAGTGTACTGACCAAATCAACTGAAGCTCTACAGGTAGCTGCCAGCTTGAAAAAAACAACAGCCCTCAAAAGTTCGAATGTCCCGATAATCTAAATCGCTTCCGAAACCGACTTTTCGAACAATTCCAAGTAATGGAGGGTCTCCCGAAACAGTCCATTTGTATATTACCCGAAATAAGTTGTTCAATCAATTCCAATCAACAGGCAGCTTGTGGAATAATTTGTCCGGACAAATCCTTTAATAAGCGGTCTCCGAGATCGTTTATCTGGACAATTTCAATCATTTTCATTCACGAGGCACCGATTGCTCAGACTCCAAAACCATTTGTCCGGAAATTTTAACTATCTACCAGGTAAAATATAAGCACCAAATATCAACAGCTCAGACAATTTTATTTATTTGACAGTCTCTCGAAACGATTTTCAGGACAGCTTCAACTGACAGAATCTTTGAAAATATTCGCCCGGACAATTCCATTTGTCGCAAGCGCCTGATACTATAGTTAGTCGAGTAATTCTGATTAAGTCATCCAAGTCTGTTGTCGGAACAGTTCCAGTAAATACACGATATCCAGGATCACTTCCTAACCAATTTCAATTGATAGACTTTGATATCACTTGCGCGGACCATTCCAAGTAATGGACAACTTGGTGGAGCCATGCTGTAGGGGCGGCAGTCTATTAGTATGCCTACTGTCCAACGCATAAGCAGAAAAGCGCGGGGAACATCAACTTTAAATATGTATCCATGTTCGTACCTGAGACATTTTGACACAGCCTACGTATCCCTTGTCCCTGTGTTCTGACGTACCAGGTACATCATTACAAAAGCGTTTAACGAAGTAACACATTTGGGATGCACTCATAGTTTGAAGCGTACGGGCTCTTGATTTTGGAGACCGTCTACCGATTGGCATTCTCTGAAAAAGCGATTTTGGGGATTTTCAATCGGTTGAAATTGGCCGGGCAAAAGCTTTTGGAGCCCGTCTACCAATTAGATTCGTCTGAATAAAAGCGATACAGGAATTTTCTTTCGGTGGGAATTGTATGAATTTGTTTTTTTCTGTCTATCAATTGGATTTGTCCGGGCACAAGGTAAGAAGAGGGGATGCCCTAAGGCAGAAGCAATCCCCTAAGTAATGAGGTCCCCTGACTCGCAACACGGGGAGGCTGTCTACTGATTGGAGTTGTCGGGACATTTGGATTAGGAGACTATATTTATTAATCGGACTTTTTCGAGCAATCGATTTGGGAGACTACTAATCGGAATTGTCCGGGTAATTGGTTTCGGAGGCGGTCTCCTCACTGGAATTATCAGGACACTTGCTTTTGGAGACAGTCTACTGATTGAAATTGTCGCGACTACTGATTCAGAAGACGGTCTATAAATTGAAACTGTTCGCAAAATTAATTCAGGGGAAGGCCCATATTGGTTGGAATTGTCCAGACAGCTTATAGCGGAAACCTCCTATAAAGGAAATTGTCGGGCCCACAGGGGCCAGATAGGGGTCATTCAACAGGACGTACCTATAGACAATGTAGCTCGATGCTTTTCGCCAAGTCGGAATTTGGGATCACGTTAGACAGACAATTGCAACATAAAGCTTATCATAGTCAAACAAATACATTTCATTGCCCCGGTTGTGACTTTGTATATCTGGTACATATTTTAGATACGACCATAAAATAGCATGTGTCTCGGAGGCGGAAACCAACTATCCAACATTAACTTAATTTTTGAAAACGAAAGCAAAAACAATTTTATTAATATCGCCTCACCTTTTGAGAAATAACCGCACTAACTAGTTAACACTGCCAATACGCACATAACTCGAGTGAAAATAGCAAGTAAAGTACATTTATTTAGTGCAACACGCATGCAACTCAAGTCAGCAACATGGGGTGCAGGGCCGCGACGACTTTGTTCGTTTGCTCTTCTGTACTGTTTTCCTTCAAATGTTTTTGTAAACTGAATGACCGGCCTCATCTGACCGACTCCCGTTGGCCATCAACCGGCCCTTTGTTCGCTTTTTATCAGGTATACGGAAAGTCTGCCGGAGGTAAGGCCGAAAAACTACGTTTGCTTATCGCAAGCGAGAAGTTGATCAACTTGCGTGCCCACGGAGGAAGCCTCGATTTTGTCGGCACGAAGGTACGTGTTTCGGCGCCAAAACCAGCACCCTCGAACCGAAGAAGGCCAGGTGCAATGCTGTAGAGCGAGTCGTATTATCCTCTCTTTCCCAGTCGCCACAGCTAGATAGTGTCACTCGCATAATTTCGTCGCGCGACTCTCCGCGGGAGGGGGCGCTCACATCGCTCCATCGGTTTCCACCGCCGTACCACGCGGTCGAATCAACCATTGTTTCCACTCGCACTCAACCCTCGTTGGTTTGGTGAGCGAGGGATGCTTTCGACATCTCGCGGGTGAATTCACCGTATTTTGATTCAGGTTTGGTTCCGTTTATTGTATCGCTTGTTGGTCCCGGAGGGATGTCGTCCCGAATGAAATAATAGACTGGGCGAATCATCGTACCGCTCAACTCCAACCTTTTGCTGCGCAGACAGCCTCACCGCCTCTACTAAGGCATTAACCTCTGGACACGTTCGAGGTTTATCACTTTCTTAAGTTAGGGCTTCGTGTACGGGTTGTATATCATAATGTATTTTCCCCGGTCCCGGAAACGTGACGGTTTAATGGCTGATATTCAGCGGATTGCGAGCTCTCGTCTCGATCCACCCTACCTTGCTCATCGTGATCAATCCACCCCCCCCGCCGCCGCTGCATAGGTGTTGGCGTGGGACACATCCAAGAACAAAGTGCGCACAGACGATAGCAAGGGCCGGTCGTAGATCAGTCCCGTATCGGAGGTCATCACCGACAGCAAGGCAAAATGCAGCGGTAAGGCCAAGAAAAACATGAGGGAGGCGCGGATGAACATCGAGGACAACGAGATGGCTTATCCCGGCTACTTCGGCTCCGAGAGTTACGGCCTAACGTGGGAGGTGGGAAAAAAGCCGCAGCTGCTGGAGTCGCTGTAGGACCAGCCGATGTATCGTTTCGACCGCGGCATATACCCCTCTGAGGTTACATATGGACAACATTTTTCTGGCGGGCAGAAGACCCGTGGGGAAGGACACTTTGTTTTGGGTCAACCAACAAACAGTGTGGACCACGGCGTTTTCCTCGCTGATTCAGAGGCACTTGTATGCACAAAAAATATTTGGCAAAGGGACTACGTATTGAGTCGCAAGGTAGTGACGATTTTCCCGCAGATGCCATCAAGAGTAAGTGAGGCATTGGACCGTACGACGGCAGTACTACGGTGCAACATTTTCCCCGCGTGGGATCGACACGGTACATATTTCCCTGAGAACTAGGCTTCTCGATCGCCACTTTCCTCCGTGTCTACTGTAGCATGTTCTCCTTATTTAGTTTGCATCTCATTGATGCCAGATAGGCCGGAGCAACCCTCAAAACCGTCTTATGATCAGCTCCGAGGGCTCTGCAATGATTTGAGCAACCTGGAGGTGTTCGACGAGGTCAACGTCTACGGAAACATCCACGACTCGGACATCCACCACAACTACTTCGGGGTCTAAACATACGGCCACGAGCGAGGAGACTGGAGAAGAAACAAAATGCACCACAGCACGGAGTACGGTTTTGACCTCCACGACACAGCAACTTCTTGACCATCCACGACGACGAGATTTACAGCAATGGAAACCACGCCATCATCGCCTCCAAGCGCTGCAACGGAGTGTCCATTCAGGTAGAAACACATCATGGGCAGCATCGTGAGCTTCATGATGTACGGCCCCCTTGTTGTCCGGTTGGCGCCTTGTTTTTGCTCAACGTTTCTAAGACGCTTAGGTCGGCAATATCATGTACTGGTTCTACCCAAGTACGCTAACGAAGTACGGTTGACTCAGCTGGGCCATACGGACTTTGTCCGAGGAATACCGAACTACCCACAAATGCTGTAGGGTACACCTCACAAGGCCTACATCGGACCATTTATAACGTAGCAGCTTCCAACGTCCCTGTTCCCAACACGATACGCTGTATGGTTTTGGCTCCATTTGTGGTGATGGGCAGGGAAACGAGGTGTACAATGGTGGTGATGAATCTGTGGGCATCTCCCTGCACAGAAGCAGCGACAACGCCGTCGTCAAAGGTGGAGGCACTGCCGTTGAAAAACCGACATACCGTGCACCCCATCTACATCCTTAACAGTCGGAGTTGTGATTGACTAGTTGCGGGCTTTCCTGTATGCTTGCCGAACACCATGCACCGAAACTGTTTCGATACATACGTAGATAAATTGTGTTGCAGACCGATTGTATCGGTGGTGGAAGCTTGGTGAAATTATCCTCATGGATGCTGCGTTAGAGAGATAACTCAACTGTTAAATTTAGGTCAAGAAGTTGAAGCAATACGCATTATACACATAATACCGCTTTTGCTGTTCCTCCCCGTTCAGGCCCACATCGACGCCTACTATCTCAAATCAAGCAAACTCGACGATCCACCCATCTTGATTGGCTAATACTAAACTGGTCGATGGCCCATGCGCTTCGCTGCTCGGGCTATATTGCAGCAAGGATGTCGGCCGCTCGTTTGATATAACGTATCCAACATTCCGAATGAAAACAGCACACTTCGTGCGAGCGAGATGTAGGACACCGTGAGCACCAGGGTCTGCGGCATAGGCTTTGACATTTTGATCTAAGCTCTGAGATATTGCCATTTCGCTATTTTGTCTGAGCGAAGGGGCTGCCAGGAGGTTCACGTCTAGTTCACGGGATTGAGCACTATGTCAGGTTGCGAGTTTATACTTAGTCGACGTGAAATTCGATAGTTAGTCACGGTATTCCCTCAAATGAGGAGCCCCAGACAAAATAAGGACACCTCTAACGTAGCTAACATTCAGCATGTATGCGTACGAGAAGGTGGTCTGGAGACACTCCAATGCACCCTTCGAATGCACTCTTTTCTACCCCGTAGATAACTACGTCCACAACAACGGCGACGCGGGAGTAGCGCTGATGGAGAGTTTCAATGCCGACGTGTCCAACAATGTACTCGAAAACGACAAGTACGGCGTCAGGCTGTCGGTGGGGTATGCCGACAACATATTCTCTACGAACGACATCACCGGTTCGTCCACGTGAGCAATCTTGTGCAGGTCGTACGTGAAAGGGGGACCGGGTACAGAGTCACGACTCCCCCGTGTCGTTTTTCAGTCTTGGTGCCGTCCACTGGTATGCATACGGTGACAACCTGTCTACTTACCGCCTCCGTTTGTCATGCGTTTCGTCTCCCCACGCCCAACACTATAGTACTGCTGTGTCACATTTCGCCATGTCTTGCGAACAACATTTCCTATTATAGTGCTATGTACACTGAATACCGCGTCTTCATTTTGTTTTACATTACGGAGCTCGGCTGCTCACTTGACACCCTCTCTTGGGACTACAGAAGCAATCCGTGTGGTATTCAGAAACTCTATCATAGTACCGCCCGACTCTGCCGGGCCCTACGTAGCCAAGGTTAGTGGCACCCTGACCGCGTCGTTCTTCAATCACGACTGTTTCCTCACTCGTCAGGTACAACATTCACACGTACGGGGGGTCTGATGAACCGTGGGTGGCAGATTCCGGGCGATTGCTGGACAACGTCGTCTCGGACAACACTATAAGCGGCGGCCAGGAGACTCTCAAGCTCACCTTGGCCGACAGGACCGATTTTATCGGCAACACCTTCAAGTATACCATAGCGATACGCTTTAAGGACTGCGAAGGCACCCTTATGTCCGGCAACAGTGGTCTCGGAAGTGCTTCGCTGGAGGCCACCGACGGGTCCTCTTTCGACAAGTCGTCGGACAGTGACTACAAGCCTGTTTGCTGAACGGGCGGCCGGGATCGCCGTTGACTGAGACGTACTTCGCCCCTCTCTCGCGCTGTCTTGGTCGGCTTCCAACGCCGACCGGAAGGTTCGTGTGTCTCCCACATAGCTCTGCAGCAGCAGCTTAATTTATTTACGGGGAGATGGTTACCACGTGTCCGTGTGCCCGCAGAGATTTGCTTTCTTCGGCGCCAGTGCAACATTCTCCCGCGGTCGTACTTCACGATGGTCCGGTGTAAGCAATACTTGCTTGGAAATCTTAGCTGCGCTTACGCTATTGATGGGAAATATGGTGTTTATGAGTTCCATTCCATGGAGCTGCAGTAGCCGACTTCGGGTTATCGATCTTGACTCGCACAACAGACAAGAGGAGTAGTATGTGCCCAATCCGGGTACGACACGGTTAGGGTTCTAGATGCTCCAGATGATATATTCGGCGGTCGCCTTGCAGATTCGTAAGTAGATACAACCAAACGTGATGCTGTTCGGCCCCAAGCCGTGTACAGCGTTTGTGTGATCCACACCGTACAAATGACTTTAATCCTTGATATTGTATTTCGTACGTGTAACGTCACGCGTAGTACTGTAGGGTTTGACGCGTCAGTGTGTTTTGCCATTCGATGTTTTTTTCTGCTTCGAGCGACCGTGTCTGTTTGCCCTGGTACCGACGGTCCCCATGCCGGCGTGGAGGCTTAGAACTTTCGTGTTTGCCTTTCCCCACCTGCGGAATACGCGTGCTCGTGCAACTACACCACTGCGTAGCATTTCGTTAAATTTTCCGTGTACAAATTTTCGGTTTCACATCCGCACCGCCAAGAACGGCATTCGCTCGCAGTGTGCCGGTGGCATGTAAATCCCGGTGATGTACTAGATCAGTGTGATGGTCGACAACCCAGCCCACGGTAATCCTTGTAACACCAGCTAGTATCCTGCGGACGCGGTTTTGCTTTCGCGCGGCCACAGCGAGTCGTCGGACCAGGTCGTACATCTCGAAGGGCAACCCATGTCTTCATCGAGTGGTAACTCAGTTAAACCATACCGAATATTGTTGATGTCTGCTGCGATAGCTAGCTGTGTTCTTCGGCTTGCAACGTTTTAGTTTCATCGAGTGAGCTGATGAAGTTCGAGGGTTTGCCGTCAGCTTTCCACTCGGTTCGTGTTGGGAGAGATGTGATGCACTAGCACGTATGTACGGTGAAGAGGATTTGGCATCACCGGTGGAAAATTCTTCGCGCTGCGAGACTTACAGGAACGCACTCCAAGAATGGACTACCTCTTACTGTAATGGCCTGCATGGATCACTTGAAATTCTGTTAGAACCAACCGAACAGTATGTTCGCTCAAAGCAAGAAAGCGGTACGGTATCTGCCTGTCTAAACCAATCTTTACATTTGAGATGTTGTTTTCGACGGGAAAGAAATCCACGGGACAAAAGCGGCGCGACCTCCGCCTGTCCCAAATTTCACCATGGTTAATAGGGCTAAATATTTTTGGTAAAAATAGGTAAATATGTAGGTTTTCATTCGTGCCGTGGGTCCAATTAACTACGGCTCCCCGTAATAGTCACGCTTTGAGCCAAGAGTGCTCACTGTCGGTGTGGTCAACACATAACATGGAGATTTTTCGTGCTCTGGCGACTCGTGGCACACGTTACTCAAACACTATCGGAGACCCTTGCACTCAGACGCCACAACGACAACACGGGTACAGAGATTGAGGCTGTGTGTTTTCGTTGTGATTTACTAGAACGGTGCTGGCATGGCTTTTGCAGTGGATGCCCCCAAGTCGCTGGTTTTGTCATCTCTATGGGCGCTTTTTTGTCCCCCTTCTTGCATTATTTTAATTTTCTGAAGAATATTTCGGGGATGCATACAAACTTCCGGCGATGCCGCGCACATCGAGCTCATTCTAATTCACTACCTCAGCGATGCCAGCCGAAGATGCTGACCGATAAAGCTACACGAACTTCCATCACCTTCGATAAATCCAAACGTCTACAAGATTGACTCGTCGTGCTGACGAAAACGAGGCTCCCCCCGTGGGCACGCAAGTTGATGAACTTCTTGCTCGCGCACAGTAGGGGAAGTTCCTCGATCCCACCCATGCACCCGATCGAGAGCGGAGGCGGGCCGGTCAGCGTCGAACCCGTGTCATTTAGTTCAGGAAAAAAGCAGATGGGTGTTGTAGTTTATGATAAGAGAATACACTTTTAATAGCAAAAACGCTGATGTCCTGCACCCATAATATATATGTTGACTTGAGCTATGTATTAAATACCTGGTAGGACGTAAAAATGACTTTCATTGTTATTGTGACCTGGGTTACTATTGCGATATGAACAAGCTACTGCCTTGTGATTGACTGTTCCGTCTATAGTAGACATTTTGTCACCAGGTAGGTGCTCTATTTATAGTTACTCAAGCTAATGTGGTTCCATCAGGTTTCACCTCAGAGACACACAATATATACATAAATACGGATATCTTGGTATCATCTCCAAAAAAAAAACATTGACGTAATTAACACAGCTAGCTGTAGCTCAAACAATTGCAACAAGCACATCGTAGGCATTCAGTAAGATGATCTCCTTCAATTCATATCCAACGGCGGTAAATTTGGTGAGTAAAAAAAAACAGTTTTCGGCGAGTGTGTGTGTGTTCTTCACATTAAACCATTCTTTCTACCCGTCGACATCTAGCACAACCAGTGTTCGTGTTGATTCTTCAATCTTCGAAGATATGCATACATGTTTTTCATGCGGTCATACAACTACGCCACAAAGATTCCGTGTACCAGTTGTATAAACAAAGCCATTGGTATAGTGCGAATCCAGTTTTTTTCCGGAGAGGACACGATATACACATATATATATAGAGGAAACCAAAACTAGGTCCACGACCCGAGTCCATCTATCTCACGAATCGTGAGTTGCGTGCTATCTGGACTCCAAGCAGCTAAACAATCCACCTGGTGGCAGGTTGACTTGCTTGGGTGCTTCCCTCCGAGACTAGCATCACCATACGCTACGAGCTGGCTCCAGGAAAACAAAAAAAGTTCAACCTTTCACTGAGAAGAAAAGGACTACGACGTGTTGAAATTTTGAACCTTGGAGATATCCACATGGTGGCCGCACGAACAAGAGGGAGCCTGTGAATGAACATTGTTTGGCGCACGAGTTGTAGTTCGCGAGGTACGAGTTTTTTTTGAAGAGCTTGGGTTAGCCTTGCATAAAACCCGATCGGGATCTTAGCCGTGTATAGCTTAGAAAAAAAACAATGCAATTTGTATTCAGCCCATACATCGGTCAACACGGCCAATAGTTCGCCACTCTCAACAGACATGTTGCCACCGAACATGTTGACACGATTTAATCATCTTGGGGAAGACGGTCAAGGGAACTATTGCGTTCCGCGAGTCGTGCTATTTTCTAGTGCAAGAAACGCCATTCGAAGTACTATCACGGGGGACCACAGTTAATAGGACGAACTATCGTCAGCAAAAATGGTGTAATATATAGGTTTTTGTGTGTACGGTCGGTCCTATTAACTCTGGTCCCCCGTAAATAGGAAAAAGCGCAAACTCTGCTGCTACTGTAGAGGTAGGAGAAGATACAATTTTCACCGAAATCATATCTGCACCTATTATGTTCAGAGTTGAGAAACGAAATTTACCAGGTTTGTGCTAAAACGCAATTTGAAACAACCCGAGACAGGGCATGTTCGAAAACATCTTTATTCCGTTCATCGGGGAAGGTCGAAGTCGCCGAAGATTAGAAAAAAATGTCGAACGTGCTTTGAGAACAGAAACATATAAACAAGCAATACACGTCCAGGAAGGAGCCGGTGCGCATTGCCATTGCACACAAACCTGCAATATATTGTACTAAAAAATACTTCAAAAATAAAAGGCACAAACGTGCGTAGGTGGAACGTTATGTCTGTCGCTGGAACTAGCTCGAATTGTTCTACCGAAGGTGCGTGAAGTGGAGTTCGCGTTTTTCGATCAAGATAGCTTCTACCAGGTATCATTTTTTCACACACAGGTTGTTGCTTCGTGGAGAATCGAGACAACACAGGCTTTTTATCTCACCGCTGAATGTATATTCTTTTTGTTCAAATATACCGTCGTTAGGTGAGTCATTTTTCGCGCAGATAGCTGGTACTTAAACATACCTGCAGCGTCCCTTAACCTAAAAACATAACTAATGCATGTTGTAAGTATGAAGCATTAGTTCCCCAGGAAGAGGGATGCCGTCTTCAATACACAAACTCTCAGTGAGGAGCCAGGCTCCTGTTGCGCCGCTGCTCACGTGGCCACTGCTCGACTTTGCGGCGTACGGTGAAGCTCTCTGACGTCCAGGTGTTCCCAGGTGCCCTTCAGCATGACGTAGCCACCTCGAGTCTTGCCGTCCGCCGACTCCAGGTACAGCCGTCTGGAGGACGGGAACTACCTGGCGGACGCTTCGGCGCTGGAATTCCACGACGGTTTCGAGATATGGTTATTCGTTGAAGCGGCATTTGCCACGTCTGCCCCCCTCGCTGCCAAAAGGGTAAAAATTCGCAAACGTTCGACGCATTGTCGCCGCGTTTCGTCATACGCGTTGATGGCTGTTGTGATAGGTGTTTTGTGTGTTGTGCGGTGGGGCGCTGTGGGGTGCGAGTTGTGATCGGTGTTAGGCAGGTGTTATGCGGCGAGGGGACGGGGGGGGATGAGGCACTGGCAGCCACCTCGCCGCGAACCCGCGGAGTAGGTGAAAAGCGGGGTATTATGGCGCAGAGAGATCGCGAATAAATGCAGTCAGCTTTGAATACAATACTCAATGTACTCCCACAGCATTTTGAAAAAAAACAACGTTTTTTTGCTGCCGGTGTGACATTTTTCCCGATATCAAATATATAACGCGTACCATCACCACCACACACAGTAGTGGGGTGGCAAGCATTTTGCGAAGAATCAATATCGAATCACGTACGTACCTGGTATGAAGTTTCGGCGTTTCACCTGGTTCGAGTGAACGCTGACACAGTTTGTAGTGGTACTTTCTCGATGTTAGCATACTCATCGCCCGAAATCCACCGCAGATCCTTGTCCCATTAGTCCGGTTGATGACAGTAATCGGCAAACTTCTGTTGTATGCTGATACTGACATAGCCTTTTTCCTAGACCCTCGCCGATATTCCACTGTAGCACTCCCTCTGGCCCGTTGGATGCGATACTCAGGAACCTACGGGCGACTTCCGGTCTTTGACCGTCATTCGATAAAGGTATCACATTTTGATGGTTTTACTTGTACCACAGCCTGTGTGATATGATATGGTATGGTATGGCATGGTAAATTATGTTGTGTGTGGTTATCCAACTGTAGACTATCTACGGA
>JBBMHQ010073641.1:0-26545 GCA_037834295.1 Postelsia palmaeformis
GGTGCAAGCAATGTCTGCCTGGTCGGTGAAAACCCGACATGCTCCGTCCCGGCATTGTAGGGATGCGAGGGTCTATGTTCATACGACTACAGCCATGCATGAGATCGAGTACATATCTCCTATCAAATACACCCCCTCCCCCCCCACCCCCTCTTCTCCTCCGTAGACCTCCCGGAGTTGATAGCGAGCGCGCGAGCTCTGCGTTGCGAGGTAACCACATGACATCGCATTGGCGTGACATCAATCGGACTCGCTGCTGTCCTCGGCGATGCTGCGGTGGATGCGCTTCCCACCTCCTCCTCTTGCCGGCGCAGAAGAACCCTGCGACACAAAGGAAAAACAATCGCGTCGTTTGTTCCAGAAAAAAAAACAAAGGCCCCAACAGTTATGATGTAGAAGATATGGGAGGGGGGAGGGCGCGGAGGGAAAGATATGCGGGGAAGGGGGACGGGGGGGGGGGGGGGGGTACTCACGTCATGCACGGCCGGAGTCCTGTGAGCATGGGGGCCTGTGCAACTAAAATCACTATCTTCGTTCTAGTACGTCTACGCTACGTACTACACTCCAGGAGAAAACGACCTCTCCCTCTCCCCCGCCCCACCTGCCCCCCGTCCACAACTAAAAAGCCCAATGCCGCATTCCTTCGCACCCACAACCACCTGAGCACAAACATCAATATAACCACCACTACCAAAAACAATGCACAAACCATCACCGCCATCACCATCACCACCGCCCACCTTACGAGTATCATCAGCAACAGCAGCCACACCGCTTGGTGCAAGCAATGCCTGCCTGGTCGGTGCAAACCCGACGTGCCCCATCCCGGGCAATGCCTGCCTGGTCGGTACAAACCCGACGTGCCCCGTCCCGGCATCGTATATATAGTGATGCGGAGGTCTATGGCCATACGAACACGGGCCATGCATGACTATGTACACGCCCTCCCCCCCCCCTCTCCCCGCCTCCTCCCCTCCCCCTTCCTACTGCGGACGAGGCATACTCGATGGAAACCCACAGCAAAACAACAACGTAAAAAATGCTCAGCGAAAACCCCCACCCGCTCACCTCATCAGCTTCTTCCCTGGAACGCTTAAGGCTACCGTCGCCACTCCCACTGCCCCTCCCCCCACCATCTTCATCCTCCTCATCGTCCTCGTCCTCATCAGAGTCGGCGTCCTCCCTAGACGCGCCGGGACGCCTGTTGGCCGTCGCCCTCTTGGCGCCCTTCCTAGGAAGCCGATCCTCACCGTAATCCTCCTCATCCTCCTCGTCCTCCTCGTCCTCGTCCGAGTCGTCGCTACCGAAGGACTGTCGCCTCGACGCTGCGGCCTTGGCGTCACGTTCAGCGCGAAAGGCGGTCATGCCTCGCTCTCCATCCTCGCTGTCTTCTTCGATCGCGTCGTCGTCCTCCAAAGACCTACGATAAGGCGTGTTTTTCGTTGGCGGGGGGAGGGGGGGGGACGGGGGGGGGAGTGAGAAGGCCGCGTTGTCGTCTTCCAAAGACCGGCGATAAGAAGTTTTTTTTCGCTGGGGGGGCGGGGAGTGAGCAGGAAGTGCGGAAGAGGGGAAGGGACAGCTGACTAAAGTTGGGACGGGTATCCTACAAGATGAAACGTTTTTTATACAAGAAAAAAAATGGAAAAAAATGAGCTCCTTCGGAAAAAGAGAGAACTCGATAGTAGAATAGAGAAAAAAACTGTCCCAAGAAAAGTATCGGGTACGGCAAAAAATGGGCCACACTGAACCGAAGCAGCCCGGGCGTTCGGGGGGAGGGGGATAGGGGATGTGTCCGATGAGCCTTTTACCTACCAGGTATTCTGCAAGGTCCTCTTCCTGTCAGAGGCGGTCCGAGTAAGGCGGTGTCCCGATGTAAGGCGGTCAAAATCGCTTGTCGCGACTGGGGAGTCGCACTTACAACGTGGAACAGATAAGGCGCCCTTTCCCAACAAGGCGGCCATGTTGCTCTGGCACACCATACCCCCCCCGCCCTACTGCATACCCTGATGCTCCAAAAGAGGGTTGAGTTCACACAGAGGTGCAATCGTTTTGTCAGCCCTTGCTTTCTCCCAAGCCTTTTAAGACGGCAGTTCCGTGATGAGGATACACCACTCAAACTCCAAGTAATGTGTCCCCCAAAACAGGACTGTAGTCTTAAAAGGGTAAATAGACAGTAAAAGTGGTGCTAAGGCCGAACAACACATATTCGGAAGGCTTTCTATTACTCTTTCCGAAAACGCCTCCTTTCTTCCGTACTGGATGAACTGAGCATTGAAAGGCGATCGATTCCCTGCTGTGTTTCAATGCTCCCGACGGTGGTACGACATTACGCCCGGCAAGCTGCCGCCTGGTACGTATATGTGAATGTTACTATGCGCTGACTGCTGTTGGCTGTCGCACGTTCTTACAAAAGAAGATCGCGAGAGCGCGCTCGCCCCGTTGCATTACGCCATACCAGTGGCTCGCACTCCCTGCCCATATACGTGGGTGGTAGTGTCGATAACCTGGCCGAAAATATAATAAACATTTGACAATTAAATCAAAGACCCCACGGGCGTTATACTCCTGGCCAGGCGGTTGCCGCTATATAGAGACGGTTACGGTATATGCGCCAGACAACAATACCGCAATGGTTGGTGAGTCCAAGCGATTCCACACGCACTATACAGCAGTAGCGGGAAACCGGCAACCGGTATTTTTTTCTTGTTTTTTCAAATTTCTACTTTCCAGCCTATGGACCAATCTTGACGGGGAAATTTTAGTTGGAACTAAAACTTTATTTTAATGACTTTGAATGTGATTTCGAAGAAAAAAACGTGTTTGGGTCCTATGGAGGAACGGCGTACTATTAATAGTTGGCCAATCGAACAATAATTCGGAACATGAATTTATTTCCAAGTAAAGTTCCCCGTTAAAATGGGCCCTAACTCGTAGAAGGTTTCACCCTCGACGACCTCCTGGACAAGCCGTGGTCACAGGTGTCTACCTTTCTCTCCCTTGGTACGTGCCTTTATTTCTTGATCGCGCATAGGGTTCAGCATTCCCCCTGCTCGTCGATTTTCATCGAATGTAGCTGACTCACGCTCTCGCGCTTTCCGCTATTCATAGTCACTTTCATATATGCAAGAAAAAGCCCCTGGGCACGCACTCAGTGAGACTTGAACCCACGAAATTGATATTGATAGGCACGCGGACCACTACTACAAAATGTGCCAGGTATTACTTCACGACCGAAGCGAGTTGCTAGTTTACACGGCCGACAGTGTTATAGGGCAAGCCTTAGAGGGCATGCCCCCTATCAATGTTTTGGCCGGCTTCGCCGGCCGGAGATTCTACGGGAAAAGTGAAGCGGGAGATCAGCGTCGTTCGACTAGGTTCATCTTCGAAAAAAAAACAACCACGACATTTTTTTTTTCACCACGTGCTGCCTGCTACAAAACGCACCCAGTTTGAAGGCGGTGACAACTACTATATCTACCATTAAAAGCGCGACTTACGGACCTACAGTAGTCCCAAGCGAGAGCTACTCGTACCCAGTGTTTGCATATTCAATGTATGAATAGTATTGTGTTTGCGATAATTCAATTTGGGTGGGATTAAAACAAACAAAAAAATGGAACCAACAAACACGACGAGCTGATTGGTTGGACAGGTAAAACCGAACGCCCACAGGGTTAATAAACCCAACCCGCAGAGTGTAACCCAACGCAAGAACAGATGAGGTTAAGATACGTCATTTTGGTCACTTCTTTTCACAGCCTTGAGGATGATCCAACTTTTCGTAGATTGGGATTGCTATTACATTGGGAAACGAACAAGAAACCCAACCGAATTGAACCCACCTCAATTACTTTATTCGGGAAAACCCTACTTCCGAGCGGGGGCTACCCGCTCTTGAGTACCAGGTATTCGATGTATCAATAGTACGCCACACCCGGGAAATATTACGATATATAACCAGTAGCTCATCTACAGATAGATCATCTAGTAGATCCTAAGCTGCCGATATGATATGTCGCGCAGGGTCCAAGTAGTACAGATGCGACCCGAGACTTCCGTGTAATACGGGTCCCCTATCGGCAACATGAGCTATTAATATATCATACAAATCATACGTATCATACAAAGCATGCAGATCACACAGATCATACAGATCATACATCTATCTGTGCTGAAATATCTGGATCATGATATATCTGTAGGTGGTCTGTCTGATATGTCTGCGGTGTGTGACTACACTGTACCACTGTCCCTAAATATATGGATGTTTTGAACACTAGTATTCATACGAAGCGTTGATTATATTGAGGGACATATTTGGCAGTATTTGATAGGTTGATGCCCGCCCATACCGGTCGTCGTATCTTCCCGCACGAGAAGCGTTCTTCATGTCCCGAATCCTCGTTTCGTCGTAAGCTCCTTGCTGGGAGACAGAGAGGGTATGAAGGAGCACACAGACAGATAACGAAATATCAGATGAACATGCAAGATTTCTGCGGCGTACGTCACCACGCTCAATGTCTACAGGCATATACAGCAGTACTGGTACATTAGGTAATAGACGTACCTGGTGTGTACTGACAGAGAGAGACAGACAGGTACTGCAGATACGCAGACAGATAAATGAGCATACCAAGGTGTACAGTACTACGATGACGTGAAAGAGGAGCAGGTGGAACTGCAGCGGGCAGAGAGACACACTGCCAACAGTCCGCACGATCGGGGCATCGCACGCAGCCTGCAACTAATTGTGAGATTCGACGAAATCCTCGATCCCACAGCTGGTGTGTGTTTCGTTAGAAACAACCACACAAGTGTATGGAGAGAGAAACACATCCACATATATCGACCTGGACGCATGGAATAAGGAATGCACACCTGATAAATAGAAATATCTATAAATACGTACAAAAAGTACGTTTTCGCGAATTTTCCATGGGCTGTCGTTCACTGCCGCTGTTGTTCACTCAGACAAAGAAAAAGAAGGAAGGTTTTCAGCAAACAGCGACATCATCGAAAAGACCGACGCATGTCACCACATCCAACGGCATCAACGAACAGCCCCCGACACTTCTAGGCAGCAGCCGGACACATGTCAGCAGAAAGAAAAATACGTCAGTGGTAATGACCATGCTGCTGTTGGCATCGGCAGCCTCTATGGGTCATTCTTATCGAAGAGCTTCTTTCCCCCTAATTTTTCGACATTTGTTTCGCGCAATTTTGCAATCTTCCATATTTTCCTGTTTTTTTTTCTTTCAAGTATTGGAATGTTAACGAACTTGATTGTTTTGCTTCTGAAGAATTTCACGAATAGTGACAGAACGCCTCCGTAAATGGACCCAATTATTTCCAAACTTCGGAAAATATGGAAAAAACGCTCTCCGTAAAAAAATGAACCTGGCTTTCCCCTGGCGTCCCCCCCTGATGTGGCGAGGGCGGGGGAGAGGGGGGCCCTATCACCGCGACCGTTGTGCGTGGTCGAGAAAAAGAGAAAGGTCACGCCACAGTACCAACAATAGCATACTCGCTTCAAACGGGTTACAACATATACAAAAAAAATCGGGTACGATGGTGCAGGATAGTAAAGGGCAGGACAGGATAGGGTAGGGTAAGATAGGACAGGATAGGGTAGGATAGGATAGGACAGGAAATGATAGGGTAGGATAGGACAAGATAGGGTAGGATGGGGATGAATATATTCGGTTGAGTCGTGCCTCGAGGTAGGCGATGTCCATGTTCGCCCGCGTGCCGCCCCCGCCTTCCCCGTTGTACTTGTTGTAGTCTCTGTTCTTACGCCTAGCCTGTTTATGGAGCGCCTCTTCCGCCCTAGCACGCTCTTGCTTGACCTGTCGCCCATAAATGAAAGAGAGGGGTGGGGTTGTGTTGGATTGTGTTGGGTTGAGATTGGGTTGGTTTGGGTGGGGTGGGGAGGGAAGGGGAGGTAAGGGGAGGTAAGGGGAGGGAAGGGAGAAGTGGTGAGGAGGGGAGGGGAAGGGAGACAAAACGTGCAGTGCTTACAGAAACCATGAGCGAGTAGCCGCGTTCTCTTCGCCCAATATGGGCTGAAATGAACCACACAACTCGCGAAAGCAACGAAACACAACCTCGACCGAAACACACACGGCACGCACAAGCGCACGGTATGGCATCACTAATAGTGATAGTGCATGTCTCTCGAAGCAAGACCGACATCAACAAAACATCACCACCTAGTGTACATCATTCCACCATCACCACCGACACAGCCACAAGCAATGAGCACCCATCAGACCCCCCCCCTCCCGACCCCAACGACCCGTGCTACGATCGAGATATAACGTTTTGCCTTGCAAGGCAAATAAGCGAGACATACGGGGGGTGTTAGCTGAGGAACTACCCAATAAAGCATACCTGGTACCAGATATGCCTTAGAAGGCATGTCTTATCGCTGTATACCTACGCTGCGGGATTGGTTATCTTTGGCATCTTTAGGATCGGCTTGGGTGAGACACAGAGCTGCTACACCAAAATCAAACGGGGGAGCCTCAAAAAAAGAAGGAGGGCGTACCTACAGTATCACAACCCCTAACCCCCAACATAATAACGCCTTTCTCCTGCAAAAAAAACACCTGCTCGGGATCGATAGTCTCGGCGTACTTCTTGATCCGCCCCCCCTTGACCCCCGCCCTCTTGCGGATAGCCAGGGTGAGCGTGCGGTGGGTCTTGCTCAAAACGTTGCTAGGCTTGAACGATATTTTCTTCGAAAGTCCCCCCTGGCACTGCAAGACGCTGCCTTCCTGCGTCATCTGCTGCACGAACAGCGCACTCCTGGGGGGTGGGGTGCGGTGAGGTGGGGTGGGATAGGGTGGGTCGGGGCGGCGTCGGGGCTGGGTTAGCGGCGGGATGTGGATATAAGGGCATGTCTTTGGGAGAGGGAAGGGTGGTGTGGGGTTGGGTGTGGAGGCGGTGGCGGTAGGGGTGGGGCGCGCGTGTGGGGTTGGGGTGATGGTAAGGGTGGGCGTGGGCGGGTGTGTGTGTGTGGGGGGGGATTCTCATTAGCATGTATGGCCCTAGCCATATGACCATAGGCCTTTATCGCATCCCGACAATGTCGGGACGGGGCATGTCGGGTTATCCCCGACCAAGCAGACATTGCTGGCACTAAGCGCGAAGCGCCGCGAGGTACTGGGCGAGTCGCATGAAGGGTGGGCTGCATCCTACTAAGAACCGCTTGTGAGGCGAACTTGCATATGGATGACAGCTTCAACGACTTAATTTAATTTCCGGTGTAGCCAATTCCAGAGACAGCGATGGAAGTACTATGCAACTGCCTCTTGGGTGCCTTACCATGAACACTTCGAGATACGATCAGTTCCCTCATGCACAGGCCAAATGGTCTAACTCGACCACCAGCTGTGGGCTGTGGGCGACCGCCAAAAAAAACAAAAACCAAAAAAACGGTACCCCGGTTGTCTAGCTTACGTAGTGAGCGGCATGTTTTACAACGTCGTTGCCAACCGACGCCAACCCAACCTATATAAAATAGGGGTGGGGGGGAAAGAGGGGCGGGGATGTACTAAATAAAACCCACGCTCAGGTCCCGAGTGAATCCTAACGCCGGCCGCGGCTTAAAAACAAATCACGGCGCGCCACGGCGGAACGGAGTGCCACAGAAGATGGAAGTACAAGTTTTCATCCGGTCGTCGCGTCACCATGGCCAGAGCAGAGCAGGCCAGAACACAGCACACCACACCAAAACACATCGCAACCGGACCCCACCCTACCCAAACTAATCCAAACCAATACCAACCCAACGCGACGAAATCCAACCCAGACCCAACCCGACGGCCAGACTGGTCTTCAACCACCCCTTTTCATAGCCCGAGCGCGTCAGGAGCACTCGCCTGTCAATGGAGTTCTCGACAACATCGAAGGCCTCGTCGCCCACGAGCATCTGTATCGACCCGTCGCTCCACTTGACGAGGCGCGTGTTCGTCTCCCTCGCCGGAAGGCCGTTGCTGCCGCCTCCTCCGACGCCATCGCCCATGTCCAGCCGTCCCAGGTGGTCCCTCTTGTGCCTCCAACGTATGATGTTGGTCGTAAACTTGAACTCGTCCGCTTCCTGAACGTGGATGTTGTACGTAGTGATTGATGCATATTTTGGTGGGTTGGTCTGTGCGTATGCATCGTGGGTCCGCGTGATATCAGACGATGCCTTTGTGTAGATTGGGGTACGTTGGCGAGCTGGACTGCCTGACACCGTGTGCATTGTGGTTTTGTATGATGCCCTTGCGGCAGCTGATGACTTCTCTGGCGAGGTGAACAAACGTCGCAGAATGACGTCGATCGAATGAGCAGCAGCAGCAGCAGCCAGCAGCAGTAGCCAGCAGCAGCAGCAGTATCAGCAGTAACAGCAGCAGCAACCAGCAGCAGTAGCAGCAGCAGCCGAAAATTTCAGTCCATTCCTGAAACGGGAGAGCAGTTTGCCCTAAAAGGGTGGCGGCATAGGAGTAGCACCCAATGGCACGTGTTTCCGGAGGCTGTCGAGGGCGCCCTAAAATCACATCGCCCACCAACTGACTTTTGAGGAAAAAATGGCACACGCTAAACCCGATCAACAGTACCATGGCCTCGACGTGCGACTCAAACTACTGGTATCGAAAGAATACAACTTCCCATTATTAATAATAGCACAGAAGCAGATCCTCGGATAAGCCTCGCCCGTCGAGAATATTACGGCCAAAATCAAGTTTTTCCCATCGTAGTGCCATGCCATGCCATGCGACCAAGGGCAGGGGGTCGTCGCGGGGAGCGGGAGGGTTGAGGGGGGGGGGGGAAGCGAGGCGTGTAATGCACTCTTTTTATTGGACGTGTAATAAGATCAAAACTGCCTGCGAAAGCAGCCGAGCGGAGCCACTGCCCGAACGCCTCAGCAGAGTACCACCTAGTCCAGGTAGAGCGGAGTTCGCTATCCGACATTCACGTCTCCCCTCTTCCCCGAGCCTCCCTTCGTGAGCTCGCGGTACATATAGACCACCCGGACTGCTCGGCTCTGCGCCCCGTCTCTTATCTTCCTTCAACCATGGTTGGATATCAACCTTTGTAGATGGTGGGGAGCTCTATGATACTATAAAGAAGCTAGAACTCTCTCGCTCCGTCTGTCGCCTTCATCTCTCCTATCTCTCGGCGAGTCGCGTAAGTCACTCCCCCCCCCACAAGTAAAAACAGAGCGCACCGCCTCCTCGTCATAGTGTCCCCTCTTTTCTGTTTGCCTCTCTCTCTCTCTCTCTCTCCTGTCTGCAGCGAATATAACGTACATAATTCTCCATTCCCCACCCCTCCCCAAAACGTACCGCCTCCTCATCGTAAGTGTCAGGGTCGAACGCCTCCGTCTTGACTCCCAAGATGTTCGGCAACCGCGACACCATCACATCTGCCTCCGCCGGCGGCCGTGGCAGAACCGGAATCTGTAACTGCCGGTCGGGAAGGGCCGGCGCGGGCGGCTCCACCTCTTCGTCGCTGCTGCCCTCGTCATCATCCCCCCTGCTAACAACGCCTCCTCCTCCTCCCCCGCTCCCGGCGGAGTACTCGCCAGCACCCACCGCAGAGGCAGCCCCGCTTCCGCTCGTAATGCCCCCTCTGGCATACACAAAGATGATGGGGGCGGGGCGGCGGGGGCGGGGGGGGGTGTACTCGTTCGCTGCTTGTCTTGGTGATTAGACCATTGAACACGCATCTCTTTCGGGACGGAGCACCGTCTCTATCCCTAACACAGACACCTGCAACATTGCGGCGCTTACCACGTCATTTTTTATTCTTCAATATATTATATAGACACTTTTCGCTGATCCTGTCCCTTTTCCTCTTTCGCCGGTTGAGGGGGCGGGGGGGTCTACTCACTACCATGCATGGCCGTAATCGTATGCCCATGGACCCTCGCATCCCTATAATGCCGGGATGGAGCACGTCGGGTTTTCAGCGAATACACAATTATATACATGTAGATGCAATGCAATGAAGAGGCGTTCTTCACGGCAGGGGGGACGGACAGACGGACGTAGCACCTTCATACTCTGAGGCTCCTCCTCCCTTTACCCCTTCAGAACCGCAGTCCCGTTTTGGGAACAATTGGGGAAAAATTACTTGGAATTAGACTGGTCTGTCCCCAAAACAGAACTGGGGTTCTAAAGGGGTTGAGGAGAATTATTACCTTACACCAAACTTGATTTCGTGAGGAACAAAAAAAAGGAAACTCAGCCCGATGACCAACCAAGCCCATTTCTTAACTCTTGTACAAAGGCACTATACACACAGTTACACATAAAACCTTTATATGGCTCTGACTCCCAAGTGCCTTGCCTTCACAACCGGAGTGAGTGCAGCCCTGAACGGTTCAGGTATACACAACGAATCATGAGGTAAATACGTAAATACGGCGTTTTGCGGAGAATTTGGTTGGAACCAAGCGTGTGTGGGGTTTCTTGTGGTCTGTTTCCTTTCAAAGTTATGGCCCCCAACACATGGCACCAACCTTTCTGAGTGAAAGCAAATCCAGCCCAACTACAATCAGATTAAAATTGGCATCTTTGGCTTTTGAATTAGGCCAAAAGTGTCAATTTTGCCACTTAAGACAACTAACTTAGTGTTGAGGGGGTTCGCTGAAAGAGGGACCAGCGAACGGGGTGCAGGAGGGGGAGGGTACTTGATGTCTCGATATCATGCATGGTCGTAGTCGTATGTATGACCATCGACCTTCCTATCCAAGGGGAAGGGGGGGGGCTGTACTTACTTTCATACATGGCCGTAGTCGTATAAGAATAAACCCTCGCATCCCTACAATGCCGCGACGGAGCACGCAGGGTTTTCACAGACTAGGCAGGCATTGCTTGCTTGTACCAAGCTCGAAGCGCCGGGAGGTGTGGCAAGTCGCCTGGAGGGCGAGCTGCATCTTCCTAAGAAACTCGGAGGGGAGGAGGGGGGGGGGGGTGGTTGAATGCTGTCGGTGGAGAAGGACAAAGCCGTATTGGACACGGCGGCCGAAAAAAACAACCTGTAAGAGATCGTTCGTCGACCTACGTACGTCCCATTCCATTCCTCACACCTCGCTATTGGCACGGTGCCTGGAAGCTGCTAGTCATTTGCCGCGGGTGTCAGAGCGATACGCCCGGCTCATACCCTTTGTTTGGGCAATGGGAGAGAAACCCCTTCCAGTCTCACGACTCCGAGAAAACCGAGAAGGCATAAATACATCTCCACGCCTATATCTGTCGCCTGAGGTATACACATACGGACACCTGCGGCCAGGCACCAAATACACAACAAGAGCCAACCACTTTTATACCTCGTACACATTTTCCATGATAAGTCTTGACTTTTCTTCGAAAGCTTGGCACTGTGGGGGCTGCAGTCCCGTTTTGGAGACAAACCACCCATTTTTTGAGTAGTTTCACGCCAAAACGGGACTGCAGTACTACAAGGGAGAATTAACTAACCTTTCCTAGTACCTAAGACGGACAGATCAGATAGATCAGATCCCCGACTCATGACGCAGACGTTTCACGGTAGATGAGTTCCTGATCTGTATGATCTGTGTGAGCTACCTCACATTGCCAGGTGGAATCTGAATAATCTGCATGATCTACAGCAGCGCATGGTTCTTGGGTTGGCTCTGCCCAATAGGGTCGCTCCTGCACAAAAAATACCTATCTCAAGGGCAGGGTAGGATCTGTAGATGATCTATCTGATCTGTAGATGATCTGTTTGATCTGCAGATGTTCCATCTCCATCTGTATATGATCTACCTGTTTGAGGTGTGCAAATGAAAAATCTAACCCCTGCCAGGTACTACACAACCTTGCATCCACGTGCTGGGGAAAAACTGCTTAGAATTATAGTCGAAAATACGTACCAGGTACAGTAGTAGAAACGAGGGCAAAAAGGTGAGTCTCACCCTTCGCCGAAGACATCCTCGTCGTCGCTCGAGCTTCCCTCGCCTCCGTACCTCCCGCCCCTGCCCCTACCCCCCCCCCCATCCTCCGCCTCCCCGCTCGCCCCTCCCCCTTCTCCTCCTGCATCACCATCGACACCCCCGCCTGCTGCCTCGTCGTCGTCGTCGTCTTCCTCCTCTCCGAACAAATCTTTCCTGTAGGCGTTGTTATGGGGAGGATTGCATTCAAGGATAAGCGTTCTGCGAGAAATCCGACGAAAAAATCGCGCCCAAACGTCGTTCTGTGTCCCATACTTCGTCAAGAAGCGAGAGCTCGGCACATCCCCCCCCCTCCCCCCGCCTGCCCAGAGGCATGTCCGATGAAACCCAATGCGAAACAACACCACGGTGCAACCTGCGCCATCGCAGCTCAAAGCACGCCTTGCGTATGTACGTGCGATTTTGTGCCATCAGATCTCCCCCTGGCCTTGGGGCGTGTCTTAAGAGCATTGGAACGAACGGAGAGGAATATTTTTTGCCACAGGAATTGGGGGTGGTGCTTGGCTATGGGGAACGAATAGATTCAGCGCAGCCCGAGAAAAAACAGCATATCTTGGAAGAGGAAGAACAAGTGTTGCACCTTTTTTTTTCTGTGGTAGGACCGAACGGCCCGATCGAGCGGAAACAATCAGCATCCCATTTGATGCAGGTAGGCACCACCGAAGATGGACGTCGACACCAATTTGCCTTGGCGTACGCAAAATATACCGTTCTTACTGATTCGGCTGGCGAGGCCCAGGATTCTGCATGGACCCAAACACGTTTTTTTTGACGTAGGAACGGAACGAATGACCACGAGCAGCTCCGTTCCGTTCCGCTCGTTCCCATTCTCGCTGGAGAGGGTCAAGACACGCCCTTACAATACTCCTGCCCGTTTAGAATATCATGTTGACCCCAAACCAGTCAAATATAACAAAGGAGTGCCCAAAACGAGCCTGTAGTTTGCCCTTAAGGAGCCAATATCAAAAGACGCACACAAAATAGAGCCTTATACCTGGTACGTATGATACGGCATACTGCTCATTAAGTGTTTATGTTGTCCCTTATGACATAATGTACCACCCGAGGGGTTTCCTACTAAATTCGGCATTGTGGGGTGGCGATACTGCTGCAGGTGCTGCTGGTGCTGTTGCTGCAACTGGGACACTTTTTAGTTTCCGCCGCGCACGCACATGTCCGACTTCGAATTTCCCGTGCCTCTTTCTTCGTCGTCCTCCCCGTCCCCGCTCTCCTCCCCGTCGCCGCCATCACCGCCACCTCCTTCTGCTGCAACTGGTCCCGAAGCATCGTCGGCCTGAGCAGGCGACGGAAAAAAGTGGACGTACACCCGGACGGTCGGACGGACGGGGGGGGGGAGAAAGTGACAACCAGCCAATAAGAGGCGTTTCCCTCTTGATTTTGGCTGCTGTCAAAACCAAACTGAGCCCATATGGGACGCTAGAGGGAGGGTCGCGGGGAAGGGGAGGCGCCGAAAAAGTCCTGCTATCGGCTCACGACAGGACGGACGTTAAGCTCGACGGGGGGTGCGGTGAGCGCGCGCTATCCCGCGTCACGTGCGTGCAGTCCCCGAGAGGAAGACGACAGCGGTTCGATCGTGATCGGACGGATACACCTAACCCGGTGTTTTTGTTCGCAGGCGGTCTAGCGCCAACATATCTCGAGGAGAGCGCTCGTACAGAATATCTCGAGACTCGAGCACAAACATTGATATCTACGGGTACGGTCTACAGCCCTGAGGGCTGCTGCTCAGGCACCACGGCTGTTGAGTACTCCACGTCAGAGTACCAACACAGAGCACGGTAACGATAATACTATTAATAAGTTAACGAAGCGCGTGCGAGTAGGCACGCAGTTACCACCGACCAAGCTAACCCTTCTGAGACTCAGCTGTGGCAGAATTACCGGTAACAATTTGACGCCAGGACGGGGAATGATGAAAGGTCTATGTTCGAACGACAGTCCTACAGCGGCGGATTCTCACGACGGTGTGACAGTATGCACAACGAAAGAAGTTGCAAGGCGGTGGTACTGTGATGGAAGGGGTCGTACGACAGCTCTACAATAAAAGGAGTACGCAACATGAACAACAATGCACGGTATTCCGGGGGACCATAGTAAATAGGACCTGTGGTAAACACAAAAACCTATATATTCACCTATTTTTACCAACAACATTTGGTCCTATTTACTACAGTATGGTGCCCCGTAATAGTACCAGCAGCTGAAGGGCTCGCCAGACAAGGGGTGCAGCCTGGCCCCGCTTGTTGTTCGCGCTGCTGCGCGCCCACAATAAAGATGTCAGGAGACTGTCAAAGACATGTCAAGGACATGTCAAGGACACGTCAAGCAAGGCAAAAAGTGCGCCGTCAAGGGTGTAGGGCCGCTTGTTCCACACTAAAACCTATTAGTTTCGTGTCAGTCAAGGCACGTCACGACAGATTTGCTGTCTGTCAAGGAGCGGAAGTCCTGTCTCCCGACAGTTTTGTCCCACACAAGGAACATAATATTATCAACTTGTTGAGTCGCCTTATGCGTGTCGGGGTCTCAACAGGGATGATAGTTCATGGTCCCACGGACATTTTAGGAAAGGGCATGACACCTATTGTACTTGAAGAGCAATCTCTCACCGCACTGTCGCCGCCGTCATCGCTGTCGGAGGACAGACCGGTGCCGCCGAGTACATCCCCGCCCCCCCCATCCCCCTCCCCCTCCCCTTCTTCCTCTCCTGGAACTCCCCCCATCTCCTTGTCGCTCGAGCTGCTGTCTTCGTCCTGCGTTGGCCGAATCGCATGGTTGGTACTCGCACTCGTATAATACCATATAATAGACCATGGTACCACACAGGGAGGAAGCATGAGGGTCGTTTAGGCACTACTATTATATCAAGACCAAGCGTTTCTTAAATCGCCTCCGAGAGTAGTGTACCGTGTAAATGATGTCGGTATATGGTATACCGTTCAGTTTCACATTATATAGCTATATTATTCGGTCTCCTGTCTTGCTACTTTTATGTATACACTGCTGTGTATCCATTGAAAAATTCACGTTTTCTTCATTCACGTTGGCAAGCTCTCTCCTCCGCCGGCCCGCGAGTCGTTTCTCGCGCTTTGGGAGTCCAAAGTTCGCGCGAGCTCGCTAATTTTTCTGAAAGGGGACACGCTCCTGCGGGGCAATGGCAACCCCACACTTTCGGTACTGTACAGCTTATCGCTCTGCTGCTGTCGCTGCTGCTTCTATATCATGTCTGAAACCGCACCGTCCTTCAAGATATCAAGTGTCAGCCACGGTACAGCCGCAGCTGCACGTCAAACTCTTCCTTTCGTGACGGCCGCGGACGGTGCTTCTGCGTGCGTGCAGCGTGTGCATGTCTACAGCCATGTTTCTCGCCGGCTTATTCTACGAGGGCACCACAACGGGGCCGAACATGGCGTGCGACACCAAAATCGATGCGCTGGGAGGGGGGGGGGGGGGGGAGGTCGAGCGACACCCACACGTCCTCTGAAAAGTAAAAGCAACAGCGCAGCCAAGGAATACACGGTAACACCAGTGGTACAACAGCATCGCAGCACCAACAGCAGCGGCGGCGGCGGCGGCGGTACAGTAGCACCTGCGCCTCACACTTTGATTTTGCGACAGCCACGGTGCTTTTGTGCTTGCGTGAGCAGTGCTCACCAGTAGATGCAATCGTGACCCACAATTTATTTCAAGTGCAGTTTCTGAATCACAATCAAACAACATCGTCGAGCTTCATTCGTCCTGTCATTAAATACACGGTAATGTGTGATAATTGCGGCACTCCCGGGAGTTCCAGTCAATCATACCCCGAAGGGGAAGCTTGTATTTGGTATGGTATCGTATTACATTTAAGAGGTACCCTGACATATGACATCAGGTACATGGTATGGTACAATATATTCCCTACGAGGGTACAC
Organism: Postelsia palmaeformis; assembly: GCA_037834295.1. Taxonomy (NCBI): domain Eukaryota; class Phaeophyceae; order Laminariales; family Laminariaceae; genus Postelsia; species Postelsia palmaeformis. The sequence continues at coordinate 15,898 of JBBMHQ010073641.1, forward strand.
GAGTGCCGGAAATGAGTACGTACGAGTCATGCTGGAGGTGCAAAAAGGCTGTTTTTTGCGCAATACAAGCTTTCTCTTCTGGCCGCGGGCCTCCTCTATCACTCTCGGCTTCGAGGCGCGCAGGGGTGGGGGGGGGGGGCGCTTGTGCACCACGGCTCAAGTACGGGTCCCAGCCGGGCTCAGTGGCGCGTGCTACGGCCGTTTGAGTTCGCGAAATTTGGCAAGTAATAATGGGATCGCATTCCCCCCAGCCCGGCCAAGCAGGTCTATGGAAACCCCACGCCGAGATTTTCGCTTCATTTTTTCACCCCTGCTGCTGTTCGGCGGTTTCTGCAGTACCAAAACACACAGCAGAGCGCTCCAAAGCCCGGCCCCCACGGCGCTGCCACAGCCGCGCTTCAAGCTCTTGCCTTCGTTCAAAACGGTGCCTCTGCGTGCGTGTGCGTTGCGCGTGTGTGTATGTCATCTTTGGAGCCTGCAGCAGTACCGTGTAGGAACAAGGAGCACAGCCAGTCTCAAACGAGAGAGGTGCAACTTCTGCTTTGGTGTTTTCGATTCATGATCTGCTGCTTGCTGCTGTGTACCCGTACAGTGTAACACCGTAAGATGTTAACGCTTTTGTAGCAGCCATGGTGCAACAGCAGTCGCAACTGGGCGTTTGCTGTGAGACAGCTACTAAGGATGCTTCTGGCGTGCACCCGTGTGTGGACACAGGTGGGCGTGACATCCTGAATACAACGGTCTGGAAGATCCCAACCCACACTTCCTAAAAAAATTGAAAGCACCCACAGAGCAGGTGTCATAAGTCAGTCTCAACGAGGAAGGTGCAATTCTCAGCATCTCATATGTTCTTGAAATCTGCTGCTTGCTGCTGTGAACCTGTACGTTGTCACACCGTAAGCTTTCGACGCCACAGGTGCGGTACAACAGCAGCCGCACTTGAAAGCTAATTTGTGGAGTGGCAGCTCCTGTCTCTGCTTCTGGTTCGTACGCGCGCGTGAGCGTGCCATCCCGAAAACAACAAGCTGAGCGCTTCCAGCCTACATTTCCTCTGCATTCAAAAAAACACCCGCGTATTGCAGCAGTACCGGAAACAGCGGCGGCAACACCAACAAACTTCGCATAGGCTCATACTTATACACAGGAAAACCTGTGCCCCCCCGTTTCAACCTGCGACACCTCCAGGATTTGAAGTTTACCACACCGCGAAGGAGAGCCTTGCACATACTATACCAGGTACAGAAGGTACACGTGGTGTGATATCGTTACACCTAGGTGCTGTTTGTAGAAAATCAGCACATGATTACCACGATAAGCACATGATTGGCTTGTTGCTATTTAATAGTGGTATGCAACGGTAGATAAGACCCCATGAGTTGGCCATCAGCCATGGCGCTGCCGCGGCGCCCCGCGGTACCTGCCATGGCATCGCACGGCAAGCCCCTCGGCCATGTCCACGGCAAGGCCCCACGGCAAAACCCGCGGCAAGGCCCGCGGCAGCAATGTCCACGGTAAGACATCAACCTGGCACCCTGGCCCTTTGACCCCGCAGTGGACCCATCCCATTTGGCACCCTGCTCCCACCATACATGCATATACGCAGGAGCCGCCGGAGGCCCACCTGGTACCCGGTTCCCATTGGGCCTTCTCGCGGGTCTTGCCAGGCGGGCCTTGCCGCGGGTCTTGCCAGGCGGGCCTTGCCGCGGGGATTTACCGCTGCAGTGGGTATTGCCGTGATACGAAGTATACCGTGAACATTGCCGTGGCGTGCCGTCGGACTTACCATTTGCCTTGGGGCTTGCCGTGACGTGCCGAGAGCGATGCCGTGGCGCTTGCCGTAGGGCTTGCCGCGGCAATCGTTCGGCGGTATGCCATGGCGAAATCTCGTGGGTTGCCACGGCATGCCGTTGCCGCGGGCATGCCGCGGTCACTGCCATGGTACTGCCACGAAAAATATAGTTACCAGCACCATCGCGTATGCGAGCGAACGAAGCCATGCAAAACGTCTCGTGCCCCAGGAAGTCTACTTGCGTTATCATTGCTCAGCTTTGAGACCTCTACCAGAAAGGTATGCGCAGGTATGATGCAGCAGTAGATGCTTCCGTCATGCTTGTACTTCTGCTACACCAGGATATCAGCATATTCTGGTTGGAGTATCATACTGGCAGTGTTGCTGTTTGCAGTGCTACAATCCTCGTAATGCGAGAAAGAGTCTGGGTATTTGATGGGTCCCACGATCGATATTCCATGTTTACGTGGTAGATACGCAGTCCTACTTCGTTTGCCGCGTGGGACTCACGGGGCTCCCGCTTCGACGTAACGACTGCCGAGATGAGGGACTCCCGACGAGCACTTGTGTGATCTGAGCTGCCCCCACAAAGACAAAGGCTCTCCACGCAAAATCGACTGCCTGGTACCTGGTACCTGGTACGACGTACCAGTGTGTCGAAAACTGCAAAGCTATACTATACTGCTTGCTCTCTCTACCATCCCATCGCAGTGTCGGAGGCTATCTCATTTGCTGAATGCGTTCGAAAGGCATACCTCGTCCATGATCTGCCGCCTGGAGTCGCGCACTTCCGAGCTTGGAGAGTCCTCCATCTTGGCTCTTGGCGCTATTTTTCGTTCTGGTTCGTTGAGGCGTTGGGGACAGAAAAATACAGGGTTTCTACTTCCTGAGAGGCTTTATCATAGCGGAAACAGTATAAAAAGCAACCCCCCTCGAGAGAACTTGCTGTGCTGTGTGCTGTGGTCTCTCTGCTCTGGTCTGACTGCCTGCTTGCCCTGACCCATAGGTTCACGTTGACGGCTAGGAGGGCAGAAAACACGAGTTTATCAGGGAAGCTAACGAAGATAGGGTGGGGGCCTTCGCTGAAAGCCTTTGACGTAGACAGTTCCTGAAAAAATACAGCCGTCCCCACAGGGATACTTTTTTCAAACTCAACATTTGGTACCTCCTTCGCAGAGCATGTCGACTGCCGTGGAGGATCCTGTCGTGTGCAACGGGGACAGGCCATGGCGCTCAGACCAGGGAGGTAACGAGGGTCAGGAAGAGGAGGAGCTGGAAGATGCTGCCGCTGGTACTGGTGCTGATAGTGGTGCCGCTGCTGGTGGTGACTATGATGAAGATCACGATGTGATGGCGGAAGAAGATGGAGAACATGACAGACGAACAGACGGGCCGCTCCTGTCGCTTGAAGACCACCAGGTCTCGTACCGCGGTTGTTCTGTTGCATGCTTTGGTGTTTTCAAAGTACGTGGTACCTTGGTACAGCTGCACTGCTGTGCACTGCAAGTACATACTCGGGGAAAAATTGGCCCAAGATGAGTGATATGGCATGCATGATGCTGCTGCTGCAGTTGTACTGTATACCTGTGGTGTAAGATTCCGCTGTTTTGCGATCCCACAGGACATGGTATCGGTCCAAAAACGGAAACTCGCATCACCGATACGCACGTATCGGTATTAATAGTAGATACCTCAGCATCCCCCATGGCGACGGCGCCTCCTGAACAGTATCAGGTAGTATTAATATTAATATTATTAGTGAGATCTGCTCTGCACTATTTGACTTTATAGTAGCATGCCACGGCAGCCCAAGGCTGATGCCATGGCAAGCCACGTACATAATTTGACTTTTCGGTAGCATGTCGTGGCATGCCGTGGGAGTCAGTGGCCATGGCAAGTCACGACAGTGCCATGGCATGCCTATGTAAGCCAAGGCATGCCGTAGCAGCCCATGGGCATTTGCCATACGTACGTGGCTAACCACAGAACGCCACGTCGAGTCGTACGGCCCATCATGGCGAGCCCCACGGCGTACCATTGCAGGCCCCACCGCACGCCAAGCCAACCCCTACGGCGCACTTCACCATGGCAAGCCCCACGGCATACCGAAGCGCGGCAAGTGAGGGTGGAATCAGGGGTGATCACAGCGCACGAAACGCGACGAACCTGTGATTTCGCTTAACCGGTCTAAGGACGATAGCGCTTCTCTCTCGGTGCCCACCAGGGTCTTCTCCGGGGGGCCACGGCTTCATAACTGCCCGTATATTTTTGCATTTTGTGAATGGGATCAGATACGGGTGGGAACCAGAGGGGATTTATAGCGCACGAAGCGCGACCGATCACGCGCTTGACAGGTCGAATAACGGGGTCGTATCGTCGGAGTTGCCAGCAAACTGACCATGGGCAAGCCTTCAGTCCGTTGATTGCCATGGTATGCCTGCCATCGGTCGCCATGGCATACCGTGGGGTCGCTTTCATGGCATACCGTAGGCTTAGCGATGGCACGTGCCGTGGTACTACCGTGGTCTCGCCCGTGGTATCCGGTGGGGGTTGCCTTGATGCTATCGGTCCACGGCAAGCCCCACGTGTTGTCCCGGCAAGTCCCACGGGATCCCACTAGAAGTCCAATATTGTGACAGCACATTCCTCCCGGCGGAAGGAGGTGCCAGGATTTCTGGGTTTTGGATGAAATTGCGTCTATGCGTCCGACTACAACGCCTCATAGTATCACGGAAACTCACCGAAACGTGCGCATGAGAAGAGAGAGAGCAGCAGAGAGAGAGGGAGAGAGAGAGAGAGAGAGAGAGAGAGAGAGAGAGAGAAAAAAAAGAGAGAGAGAGCACGACGGAAGAAGATACCTCAGGCCACTCCTGACCCCCTAGGGACTTTCAGAGTGAGAGTTGACGATTCGAAAGTGACGCTTTTCCGCAACGGTCACTGCCTGATTGGGGGACAATACAATGGTTGGTGTCCGAGTTACGATACAAGGAGTCAGTCGCACGGCACGGGAGGCAAGACCATCCTACCCGTGCTGGGTGCTCCGGCTGCTCGTATTGGATACGACCGATAACACCGTTATTTCTTTTCGTTGTTTCGGTCGCTAAACTCGCGGGCCGAACGGGTTCGCCGTAGCATGGACTCTGCGGACCTGGGAGGCGTCGCTGGTGGACCCGAATCCTCGGTGGAGCCGAGCCTCGCTGGCGCTGCACCTGGTGCAGAGGCCGTGCCGGCTACCACTCGAGCACAGCTTGAGAAGCGGCTGAGGCTCACACAGCTTATGTTTGCTGGTGGGAGCTTTCCCCCGTGGGGTTTGGGGATTTGAGCCGTGGATGTAGCTTTTTTTTTCCTACGAGGGTGCCCACAGAGTCCAGCATGCTAATTGCTGTTTTCAAAGGAGGTTTTTTGTGCTCAATGCGGAATTAGGATGTGCTTCGTATGTAGACTATACTCATTCATGATCGCGCGTGAAACCGTGAAGCCGCGTTTCGAAGCGATTCGGCATCACGCGAATCAATTTGGGTGGAACTTTTTTCGAAAGTCACTTCGAGTGTTTTCCTGGTGCTTGAAAAACTAGGCCGCAGGGATAAGGTCTGCTGTGTGTACTGCAGCGTTTCCGTACACGCCTGTTATCACGATACGTTTTGTCTGCAATTTCCGGCTTTTTCCTGAGTGAATCTACAGCCCGTGACCCAAAGATTGCCGTTGAGATACGGCCCGAACTCATCTTTGAGTTGTGCTTTATTGATAGTGAATCCAGATTGACCAAGAACGGGCCTCCGGCAGGGCGCCTCCAGCGGGGCCCTCCGGGGGCGTCTCCGCCCCCCCCCCCTCACCGGTGATAAAATGTTAACATCATAGCACACGGGGTATAAGATAACACACTACCGTATCACACGGGTGATATTATAAGACACTACCGTATCACACGGGTGATAGTAGAAGGCACTACCGTATCACACGGGTGGTGAGATAACATACTACCGTATCACACGGGTGATAAGATAACACACTTACCGTATCACACGGGTGATATTATAAGACACTACCGTATCACACGGGTGATAGTAGAAGACACTTACCGTATCATACGGGTGATGAGATAACATACTACCGTATCACACGGGTGAGAAGATAACACACTTACCGTATCACACGGGTGATGAGATAATACGCTTACCGTATCACATGGGCGACAAGAAAACACACTTACCGTATCACACGGGTGACAAGAAAACACATCCCTTCGAATCGATTTTTCGAGCTGATTATTTTCTCGACGATGGGGAGAGCGCATAACACCGAGCGATGCTGCGTTTGTGGAAGTATCTCGACGAGATCACCTTTCCATAGTCACCATTTTCGTTTTGTATGTGCGTGTGTTGCCCCCCTTGGTTTGGAGGAGGGAGAAAGTCTCCGGAAAATTCAATCTTCATCGCACGGGATGTTCTGGTATATTGCGTGTTTCACGGTGCCTCCCAGCTCTATCTGTTTATCTCTACCGGTACTGCTGAACGGCCTGTAACCATCGCCACTAACTCTACTTCTTCTGCTGTGCTTTCTTACCCTCGCGCTACCTTTTACAATTGGGATGGTAGGGATCCTCTCAAGGGGCGGCAGGCGTCGTCTCACGAGACGACGGAGTACTGCGCGATCAACACGGCGCCGCCGGCGGGAGGGGAAGGGGAGAGGGGAGGCAGGCGGAAGACTCGGGAAACGCTTCCTCCAACTCCCGGAGTGGCAACGGCGGTGACGGCGGGGGCGGCGGTAGTAGTGGGCAGGGGGGAGGAGTTAATCTTTATGGCTTGGTAAGAGGGCAGCCCGCTGATAACAGCGACGACGGCAGCAACGCCGTTGGCAACGTTGCAGCAGCGGCGGGAGCGAGGGCAGGGGGTTCGGCGGGCGTCCCCGAACAAGGCGAGATGGGAGAGGAGTTCCAAGGAGTCCAAGCGGACGGGGAGGCGGGGCCACCTTCCAGCGTCGGGGGAGGATCGCCCTCGGGTAATCCTGCTGCCGGAATTGGAGGAGGAGCGAGGGAGGAGGTGTGGAGCGGAGGTTCCGTCTCAGAGCGGACAGAGGAAGTGATGTCTCCCCGATCGCTTGACTCTATGTCATCGAAGGACCAATTACCCTGGCTGGAGCCCTCTGAAGTCATGCGACATGTGAGTTACTGATTCTGACCGGAGGAGGGAGGAAGGGGGGGGTGGTCCGTCAGTTCGTCGATCGGTTGGTCGGGGAGGGCGTGTATGGGGTGCGTCCAATTCTTGTTCCTATTTTTTCGCGTCGTTTCCTTACCGAATAACGCCTCTCAATCTATCACGCGGACCGCTAACGGCTGTCGCTTGGAACGGTCAACATCCTCTTGGATCCGCCTGCTGCTGCTGCTGCTGCTGCTGCTGCTTCGATTCATCGCCCGCCCATCCGCGCGAAAAACGAAACAAATAGGAACAAGTTTCCGAGGCAGAGGCTACAGGGTATACGCATGCCGGCGGACCGAAAAGTGGCATGTCTTGTTTTGTTTATTTTTTTTGTTGGGGGGGGGGGGGGCAGGAAGTGCTTCTACACGTACACGTTTTGGTTTCGAGAGCTGGTGCGCTCTTTTTCACTCTGCTAGAGAAAAATGTGGGATACTTGTCCTGCCTGTGAGACGTACGGCATCGCGGGTGCGGAGAAGTGTGTACAGTGTACAGCAATTAGACGACCACTTTCGGCGGTGGTAATGGGGTGGCAGTGACTCTGGAGCGGGGAAGAAGGAGTGAAGGGCGGGGGCCCCCCTCTGGGCGAACTCGACAACTTTACTCCTTTTGGGGGCGCAGTCCCGTTCTGGGGACCTACTCCCTGAAATTTGATTGGTTTGTCTCATGAACGCGACTGCAGTCCTGACAGGGTCAAGCCCTGGCCGTGGCGGTTTTGGAACGGATCGGAGACCGTTTTTCCCAACTCGAACAGGTGATCCACAAATCTTCCCCAATTTTTTCACTCAAATATTTCAAGGCAGATATATATATATTTATATGTTCCTGATCTGTATGATCTGTATGATCTGTATGACCGGTAGGGTCTGTATGAGCTGTATTTTTCTGTATGGTCTGTATAATCCATGTGATCTGCATGATCTGTATCATCTGTATGAACCGTATACTCTGTATGATCTGTATGATGTAGCTCATGTTGCCGGGATGGAGCCGTGATAATCTGCACGACCCAGCGCATGTTTTCTGGTATGGATCTGTACTGTACAGATGATCCTCCATAGCCTCTCACAACGTCGGCTGAGGAACTAGGTCATCTGCAGCAGATCTTGATCCACCGAATGTGTCGTGGACGGTTGGTTTGCTGTGAGGGTTGTTTTTTTTTAGTCCCCGCGTACCCTCTGTCGTCGACGTCATCGTCATCGTGATGGCAACGGCCGCGGCGGCGGCAGCGTAAAGCCTTCTTGCTCTCGTCAGCTCTACGCGGTGTCGTCATCAGAGACGCCTACTACTGTACTTGTTGTATCTCAAATCACTGTACATCTTGTTTCTGCTCGTACTGTCTCTACCGCCTACACTGTCTCTACTGCTGTCGTTGCGGCCTCTACGACGTAGGTTTTCTGTCCCTGCTCCCTTTTTACTGCTTATTACAAGTATGTACTTGCTGACTGGGTGGTACTTGCTACCGTCTCTATCGATTCTACTGATTTTTCCTCCTAGTATAATATTACGGCGGACCATAGTAAATAGGACCTACGGTGCGCACAAACAACAATATATTTCGCTTTTTTTAGTCACAACATTTGGTCCTATTTACTATGGCTCCCCGTAGTATCTACTACTGTCTCTATCGGTCCTGCTCAGGCGACTCCCCTCTAGTCTACTTCTTGTATCTACTGCTTCTACGCGCGGTACCTACCTACAGTAAAGATGCCCGTTCCTCCCGCGAAGCGCGGCAGTTTTTTTTTGTTTCAGGGCGCCCCCTGCTATGGCCGTACGACTACGGCCGCGCACACGAGAGTACCCGTGCTTCCCACCACAGCCACACCACAGCAGTGTGATAATATCAACGTTGTTTCTCGTTTTCGTCGTTGTTCGACCCGACAGGTGTCCTCCGTCGAGGGGCGTGACAGAGAGACGCAGGCGGTGATCGATGCGCTTCAGGAGGTGTACCGCGAGAGGCTGAAGCCGATCGAGCAGCTCAGCATGCTGGGAAAGGCGAGCTAGCCGTTGTCGCCACCTTACCGCTTGCCATATAGTGCACGTCTTAGTCCTTTTAGTACCACACTGTGCGATAGACCCAAGTTCGACTATAGTTTCAAGTGTGTTGTCACCTCGATGGGAGTGCTGTCTTGAACGGGTCAACCTATTGCCTGAGAAAACGGTCGACAACACCCTGGGTCAGGGCCCCATCCTATGGGGGAGCTTTAGCTGGGAAATAGAATTTCAATTTCAATAATTTTTAATTTGATTTCGAAAAAAAAACGTTTTTGGGTCCTATGGGGGAACGGCGTACTGGTTGTCAATCAAAAAAGAATCCGGAAAATAAATTTATTTCTCACTGAAGTTCCCCGTTGAGATAGGCCCTTACAGGACGAGTATAGCTAGCCCTGACCCCACCCCTGACCCTGGGCCAATCAAACTCTCTCAAGCATTGGTCAGTTAGTTTTTGTCGCTTTGTCTCGTACTACAGAACCATTATGCCCAAGCTGTCGGACCCACTCAACCATAGTCCCTTTTGTCCCGTGAATGGTATTCTCTTTGCGCCATCCATTCTCTCGAATGCGTGGTAAGGCTCCGCTACTGTACCGTGGTTCACCATGCCATGCCCATGCCCCGCCATGCGGACATGTCTTCACACACCAGACACATCACGATCTATGCATTTATAGATAGATCATCTAGATCATAACCTGCCCTCCTGAGGTGCTGTGAAGGATCTGTACAGTGCAGATCCAACCCAGGTAACGCGTACTAGATCATGCAGATTATACATCTCCTACCCGGTAGCGTGAGCTGCAGTGGATTATTTACAGAACATACACATGAGGGATATGCCTGCCCTAGAAGGTCCACAGCTTACAGATTTATCGATGATCTGCTCGACGTGCGCATGCCTTCCAAGTGTTGTGACTGTAAGAAATAAAAATGTCGTCACATGTAAGAAGATGCCTTGACATTTGAAAGCGTCGTGACGCCCAGTCGCCGTTCTACTAAGAGTCGTGACGCCAATCGAGTGCCGCGACGTGGAGTGGCGGCGCGACGCGGTCTGCCTTGACCACTTTTCCGTCACTTGGAGTGCCGCGACATGGCCCGCCTTGACGTTTTTCCGTGACATGACGCGAAGTGCCGTGGTGCATGCATTGTTTTTGCAAGTAGGGTGGGAGGCGTTTTTCGATATTTTAGGGGTGGCATATTTTGGCCATTTTTTTCCTGACTGAGGAACTAGTCAATTAAGACATGCCTTACAGGGCGCATGCCTTGTTGCTGAAGTATCGCTCCTTTTTGTCTTGCGAATTCGTCCATCGAGTTAAACGCTTTCATGGTTTCTCGTCTCGTCATGTTGGAGCGTTTGAGTGGGGTATTGCTGTATGAAGCTCCTGAAGCTAAAACAGTTCTGTAGTCGCATGCATCGTGACATGGAATGGGTTGCATCATTAATTCGTTGTGGGGTGCAGAGGTCGTGACATGGGATGGGAGTGTCACGACATACAAGGTGTCCTGGCATGAGGTGTCGTAACATGAAGGTGCTTCGACTCGAAGTGTCGTGGATGCAGAAGGCGAGAGAAGGAGCACACGACAAAACGCCGCGTCGAACAAAGCTCTCTGTCTGTGGGCGCTTGTATCGGGCCGAGGCGAAGGTGGAAGGCGCCAGAAGGGGGGGGGGGGG
>JBBMHQ010073653.1:0-12604 GCA_037834295.1 Postelsia palmaeformis
GAATGATGTTGGCAAAAACTTACGTCGTTTTTCGCGGCAGAGACGGCAACGGCAGAGTTGGAGGGGCAGCCCGAGACGACGTCCGTAGTATAAAGAAATTTCGGGAAAATCCCGAGAAAAAAACTAGAAAACAGCCGTCGTTAAGATCGGCTTTAAGACAGTCCCAAAAATGGGCTCTGACGTGCGCTGTACACGGATGAAAAATGCACAGTAAATAGGAATGTGAGGGAAGGAACGGCAACAACAGCAGCGGCGGTAGAGAACTGTCTCGGTGTGCAAAAAAACGCAGGATATAAACAACAGCGGTAACTGTTCCGAAAAAAAAAACTTGGTTATATAGTGCAAAAAGACAACAAACGGCAGCAGCAGCTGCTAGCAGCATAAATATGATGAAATTACCAAAAAAAAATCCCTGCGTGATAGTGCTGAGGGTCGACCACGTGCGGGAACAGCAACAACGACAACAGCAGCACAACAGCATAATAAATAGCAGCAGCAGCGGTGGCGGTAGACACTGACTCAAAGCTGCCGACAACAGTAAGAACGCAAACGACGACTACATAAACAACAAAAGTAGCATCGGGGACGGTAGGCGCGCGGGGTTACAGCAGCAGGATCAAACAAAGGAGCAGCAGCAGTAGCAGTAGCAATGGGCTACGCCACCAAGTCGTGTTCTCGCGTGCAGGAACAGCAACAACGCCAACAACATCATAAACAACAACAGCAGCACCGGCGGTAGACATCAACTACAGCAACAACGCGAACGAGGAATGCATACACAACAAAAGCAGCATCGGGGGTGGTAGACACGCAGGGTTATAGTAGCAGGGAAAGAAGCAGCATCAGCAGCATCAGCAGCAGCAGCAGCGGGGTGCGTCACCAGTTGTGTTCTCGTATTTACAAACAGAAATTGCAAGTGTGGAAATAACTCAGCAACAGCAACCGCGGCGGTAGACAAAGGGAGCAAACAATATCAGCAGCAACAGAGAAGCGCAAAACACAACTCACCGCCACCTCTTTCCTTGAGCGTGAAGGACACGACGGTGCCGACGTCGATAGGTCTGGTGGTGCAGAATTCACAGTGTTCGGACCACTTCAAGAGTACCCCCCTGTCGCGGCAGGTGTCGCGCTCGCAAGTCGAAAAATCAACCTTGCCTCCTAAGTCCTGTCTCCACCGCTGGCAGATGCAGCGGTTGCACTTTACAGCGGGATTGGGCAATGACTTTGACTGGGGATTCTCTTCGGAAACGACTTCCAAGGTTCGCCATGGAGGGCGAGACAAAGGAGTCTTGGGGAGATTTCGTGGGTGATTTGAAGACAGCACTTCTAGCTGCAGCAGCAACTGTTACACCGTCCACTCTGTAGAATCAGCACCACCAGGAGCAGGAGGTACCGTTTTCCGGGCAGGGGCACCACTATAGTATAATAGCAGGAGGAGCACCACAGCAGACGCAGCACCAGCAGGAGGCCCGGCGGCTTACGAAGACGCAGCACCAGCGTGACGCGCGCCGTAGTGAGCTGTCTACATTACATTGTGTCCACGCACGCCAAAAATCCAATGACCCGCGCCGTATGTCGTCTCGTAGCCGGTTTCTTCACGCCAAAGGAACTGAGATCAACGTTTTATTGGCCAGAAAACTGGCAGTCCTGTTGAATCTGTTCCCAAAATAAAATATGAAGTCCCCCTACTCGCGAATAGTTTGAAGGTCTGGCGAACCAGGAGGGTTGACAATCTTGCGAAAGTCTACCGAAACACTCTCACAGCGACCGTCCAGAGCAAACGAGTTTCTAGTTGTTTCTGTTTACATCCGGCACTCGTACTACACAGCACAGCAGCAGTGCTACTACTGGTTGTGGTGATATTGAGTCCAGTAACTGGTATGGTTTACAGCAACAGCACAGCAGCAGCAGTCAGTCAGTCGTGGACGTTTCGTACCCGTACCTCGTACCTGTCTGTGGATGTTGTGGTATCATTGATGTTATCATTCTTATAGTAATGATGCGCCTTTCGATTCCAACCATTCAACTTTCAACGAATATCCCGACCGTGGAACTTGTGCGACGGTAATTCTTATTCCAGGTAAAAAAGAAGATCGTCGACGTATTCGATCATTGGGCACCCTTTTAGTACCGGAATCCCGTTTTGGGGGCCATCTACTTAGAATCTGACTGAATTGCCCCTTAAACGGCTGCAGTTTTGGAAGGTTATACAACAGAACCACACTACTACCCGACGATTTTGGGGGCAATGTACTTGAAATAAGTGTAGGTTAATAATGTTTGCAGTCGTAAACTTCAAAGTTCGAACAGCATCATTATGGAACTGCTTGCCACATTAGAACGAACCGACGAAGCAGGTATTTTTTACCAAGGTTATTACTTCCGTGGTTGGTCAAAAGTACAACGTTTAACACCTGGTGGACCCTACTGTAGCACAGGAAACCATGAAACCCGTGTGAAACGACAGCAGCAGCAGTGATTCTTTTGTTATCAGAAGAAGAAATTATTTTATTTTCTTCAGGGGCAGAGGGTTTCATTTAATTCCTGATCGCCGGCAATAAAAAACGTACCTGGTACCTGGTGCCTTGTGCGTAAAACACATCATCACCCATGGTACGAAAACGAGATGCGAGATCCAAAAAGCAAACCTCAATCCCCGATACCCCAGAACAGCAGGAGAGTTTGTTTGTACAAAGAAATGCGAATACAAGTTACCTGTAAGGCGAAACTATACTAGTAGTTGTCATCCATGTGTTTCAGCGCTGCTCTTTGGTTCCTATCGGGCAGGCAGGCAGGTTCTCACCGTTCTCACCGCTGCCGGATGGATGATGATGGTGGTCGATGGCGGTAAGTGATTGACGGCGACCGGTACTCAATCACGGCGACACTCTAGACATATGTCGCCAAGCAGCACGCGGGCGAGGAGAGACTACCAAGAGATATTTCTGCTCGACGAACGAACAACAAGCAAGCCCCTTCGAGCGCAGGTTCTTCAGTTGCACGTCGACACGCGAGTGTGTCGCTCCTTATTCCTTTGTTTGCCCTCTGAGCGTGGGCTGGGTGGTTGGCGTGTGGGTGCGTGTGGGTTCCCACGTACTCTACCGGGTATAGGATGGTCCAGTTTTTCGGCCTCACGGCGTCCCCGGTGGCTTGATGGGTAGTCCGCGCGCCTGTCAAGATCAATTTCGGGGGTTAAAGTCCCACCGAGTGCATGCCCAGGGGCCTTTTCTATTGAGTAGCGAAAAGCGCGAGAAAGTGAGTCTAGCTAGAATTCGATGAAAATCGTGGAGCAGAGGGAACGCTGGACCCTATGCGCGATACAAAATAAAGGCACGTACCGGGGGGGAGAAGGGTTGACACCTGTGTCCACGATTTGTTCAGAAGAGCGTCGAGGGTAACACCTCCTACGAACCAGGCTGGAAGGTGAAAGTGATGATTGAAAACAAAAAAAAAAATGCTGTGACATGGCCACAAGTATCCATTCAACAAAAAAACATACCTATATTGATTTCGGCGACTACCTAAAAAATGAAGTAGTCTGGGCAATAGGGCCAGGTAGGGGTCATTTAATAAAAAGTGCCGCAATATAATAGAGTTCGATGCCTCTCAATTAACTGGAATTAGGGACCACAATAAACGTCCCGGTGGCTCGATGGGTAGTCCGCGCGCCTGTCAAGATCAATTTCGGGGGTTCAAGCCCCACCGAGTGCATACTAAGGGGCATCTTCTTCCATAAAAGAAATTGATTAGCGGAAAGCGCGAGAGCGTGAGTTAGCTAAGACTCGATGAAATCGACGAGCAATGGGAATACTGAACCCTATATGCGCGATAAAAATAAAGGCACCTACCGGGGGGGAGAAGGGTAGACACCTGTGACCACGACTTGTCCAGAAGGGTGTCGAGGGTAACACCTCCTACGAACTAGGCTTGAAGGTGAAAGTGATGATTAAAATAAAAATAAAAATAGACAGTCAATTGCGATAGGATGCCATTTAATAGTCTATTGTTGGACTATTTATTGTCTATCGTCTAGTGTGAAGAGGGTGCACGGGTGAAATGGTAAGGCGGGGCACAGGGATATGTCGGTGCTGGGTAGAGCACGCTGCTTGTAGATCACGAACTTCTTACTTTTGCTCCCCAAGTGAGTTGAGAGGAAGGAGGAATGACTCGAGTGGGCAGTAGTGGACTTCGCCAGGAACACGACTCAGCCCAGATGCCAACTAAAACTAGACTTGTACGCAGATACGAGTATTCCATACAGAAGATTCTCGAAGCGCTACGTACGTGAAGTCCTACAAGATCGTATACGGGTATGTTCCCAAAACGCTACGCGAAACCGTATAAGATTCGCGAACGGATTTGTTCTCAAAACGGTACGCTTGACCGTATAAGATCCGCAAACGGGTAATGTACGTTCCTATACGATATATATGCTACTCCATCACATTAGCCCACCCTGAATAGTCGTAGATGCAAATCACACGACGATAATAGATAGATTGACCACATCATTCCGAAAACGGGAAGAGAGATCGAAGATGCGGCTACTCAACACAGAAATGAGGTGATATATCTACCCCACACCTCGTAGTGAGGCTTCGACGCCTCACTCAAGAAAATCCGGTAAGCGACTTTCCAGAAGGAGAGAATAAAAACAAAACGCAGGAAACCAGACAAGGCGCACGGACGCGAAGAAAAGCGAAGGCGAAATACGGTAGCGGGAAATACGCCGCAAACCCTGAAAGAGAAAACATAAAATACAACAGAGGTTCACAACGTGGTGACTCGAGGCTGACAAAAACGTAGAGCCAAGGGACCAAGACGTGGGACCCGGAACGGTCAGCTGGTAAACCAACTAGCACAGACTGGGAAGAGGCAGGGTCTTTCGTCCTTAAGGGCATACGCCGAGGAAAAAGAGGGCACCAAGGAATGCCTCCTACACTACAAACTAAGCACAATATGTAGGTCGTAGTGACGCTAATCGCGGCAGAATAGGTATGCCGATACAGGGGGCCTATAGAGACGCCTGGAAAACTTCAACTAAAGCAGGGAATTGGAAGCAAGTCCCGTACGCTGAACACGAACCAGGAAGTGGAAAGCCCTTGTATATCCGATACACAAGACAAGAAAAGAGGCAGAATAAGCAGGAAAATAAATCGCAGAGAAAAAAAAATATGGTCGAAATATTGTAGTAGCCCGATTCGGCGGCCTTCACGATGAGCAGGCCGGTAGAAACGGTGGCAGCAAATTGACGAAAGAACGCGAAGGCGTCCGTTGTACAGTAATATACACGGTTGCCGAGTGGTATGTATAGCAGAACGTAGAAAAAAATCACCCAATCGTAAACAATCCCAAACGGGCGATGATACCACGACAGTTCGGCGGCCTTCGATTGAAAAGGCAAGCGGAACCGGCAGTGGAAGGGCGAGTGACCAAAGACCCAGTGAGTAAACGAAGACCCAGTGAATAACCGAAGACCTCCGTAGTGAATAATCGAAGACCCAATGAGTAAGCGAAGACCCAAAGAATAATCGAAGACCCGAGGAATAACCGGCGACTCAATGAATAACAGAAGTCCCAATGAATAACAGGAGTCCATTTCCAGGACCCTCTTCACATTTGGCGTCGTGAGCAAGAACTGGTCACCTCTGAGCTAGACGCACCTGCTTCAAACAGTCTTATTTTACCCTCCCCGACTCCGGTTACATACCCTGTGAGCATCATCATAATGAGAGTTTTTTTCTCCCGGAGCTCCGAGTCATGTTTGTTTTACACGTATGCACTATTTTTCGTGCTGCACAGGCAACAGTTTGCTATTATAGTCTCGTCACAGCAGTAGCCTCAGCGTACCGCAGGTTTCCGTTCGTAGCCCCGCCCTCCCTCCGTTTGCGTCGATTCGACCGCCCTCCTGACAAAGCCGATTTCTGACGATCGTTCAAGAAAGGCTTACTTTTGTATAGCAGCAGAAAAATGAAAGCCTTGTGTATATCCTAGTGTTAGTAGTATAATACGAGTAAATCAAAGTCAGTGGTACGCACCTCTTTCCTTCCATCTCGTTTGTGGAAAACTGAAACTTTGCTCGATTGTAGGGGATTTCAAGTATTTCCAGCAGTAGTACTGCACATGATTGATTGCAATCATGTGTCGTGCCCTCGGCATGATATACGCAGTATATAATTTGTATTACTGGTGAAGTAGATACTTTGCTCGTCTCTTACACACGTGCCTATACTTTGCTCGTCTCGTTCACGTGCATGATCATTAGTACGGTGCCTGCTTTTTCCGTCGTCGGCACTCTTGTTCTGGTTTTCGTATGTAGACGACACAGCAGCAGATAAATTGACGCACATATGCTCGTGCTTTTGAAAGAACAACTGAACACTGCCTGCATTATAATTTATGCTCGAAAAGTATCATGTACCTGATACCGGTTTCGCGTTTGGTGCCTCGTACGCGTTGAAATTGCGCTTTTTGCACCTTTGTCAAATGCCCCGGCATGCTGCCCGTTTTGGAAACACGTTGTGTGTTTTCGCAAAGTGTCCCGGCATGCTGCCCGTTTTGAAAACTCGTTGTGTTTTTGTGAAATATCCCGGCATGCTGCCCGTTTTGAAAAAATGTGTTATTTTTTGTGATATGAACCGGCGTGCTGCTCGTTATGAACAGTTGTAGTACATATTGCGACATAGGCGTGCTGCTCGTTTGGTATTTCTTCCATTGTTCAAAAAAAAAAGAGAAAAAAAACAGCGTTTGTATGCATGATCGGGCGCTGTGTGCCCCTTCGCATGTACACGCATTGTTCGCGAATGTTGGAGCATACTCAAGCACGAAATCAATTTTCAGGAGAGTATAGGTTGCGCAGACTGGTTAAAACTGCCAATCATTTCGCACCTGGGTGCTGTGCAAATAAATGTTGATTTCGTATCGGCGTCCTTTGCAAATGTCGATTTTGTATCGGAGTGCGGTGCAACTATTAGTTTTATATCGATATGAGGCACAAATGCTACAAAATGCTCCGGCGCGAAATTTCTTTTGTGCCGGCATGCTGCACAAATGCCGCAGAATATACCGTCACCTGCCATGTCTCTTTTCTATTCCTGTTTCTTTTTCAAGTCAAGTGTTGGGATGTTTGACTTCTTGTTTTTTCTCTCTTGTGTCTTACATATATAGTACCCTGAGACCGTACCGACATTATAGTAGATACGCAACATTCCCCGCCAATGTACTTGCACGCTGCAGAATTTTTATTTTCCCACGTGCAGTAGTATATGGTTATTTTCCCTTTCGAGCGCGTTGGCAACACCCGCTTCATCCCGCGTCTCTTAGATACAGATACCACACTATGTACCTATGTTTCGACCTGGTTTCATTCTGACAATTATGGGTCAACACAGACGAAGTGCTGCCCAAATTGGTCCGAGACCACACAGCAAGCTTGCCTGAATGCCACTATTAATAGTGACCTTACTTTGGCCCGGCGTGCTAGAACACCGTATAGATAAATTATCTTTGAGTTCTATAAGGTAGCGAGCCTAGACAAATCTATAACACCGCGTAGTAATTTACTCGTCGGGTTCTAAACGTTGGCGCATGCATCCCCCCCCCCGTGCTGCGCGTCTCTGTTTTGTTTCGTTTTGTTTTGTTCTACGCCCGCTGCTAACGCGTACTACGTTCATATCTGGCATGATGTTTTGACTACTGCCGATGAATATCGGGATTTAGCTCACTTTGAAACTATTTTTCGGGATATGGCTCAATTTGAAGTAGCATTGGCATTTGTTCATGTTATAACCACGTACGCCTGAGGCAAGACACTTGCATTATTTGCGTATTGGTGGTATATCCCAACTATGTATGTTTCGGGACAAAAATGTATTCGCCTCATACACCGAGCCACGACATATTTTGAGTGTCGTGTTCGCCCCACGTGGTTCCTTACCCCGTCCCTGTGGGTAACAAACGCACTTAATGCCGGGAAAAACAGATCGTACGCGTAAATCAACGAAAAGAGTATACCGTCCGTAAAGGCCCCGCTATTCTTCCGGATGACCTATATTTTACGTACCTGACGAGAACTGAAGCGGTAGCGCAGATATGTGTACCGTGAGTTGTTCGCTTTAGTTTTACGTGTTTTTGTTTTTGTTTTTTTCTTTGTTTTCTGCAGAGGGATTTCTCGGTGATATTAATCGCCTCCAGAGCACCCAAGCTCATTTCGGGTCTATCACCAATCTTCACGTTCCAGTCCTGTGGGCGACGTTCGTATACTACGTGTACTGCATTCTCTGCTCCAGTGCGTGCGTTGCCTTCACACCCCAACCCGACTCCGGACCACCATGAATCTCTTCTACGGTGCACATTCCAACCCCGGGCTTCCAAGCCCCGATATATGCGGCCACGACTGCGCCTGTACTTACCAAGGTTCAGACGCTTCCGCCCGCGACCACTGCGCTTATGCCCTCGCGCCCAATCGCCTCTTTCTGTGAGCCCATAACTCCCTCGTTTCCGGCTGCTGTGCATACGACGCGTCTACGGGCTCGATCGGCCGGCGCCCAACCGCAGTCGGCTTGCGGCAATATATCTGTCCAGGTTTAGTTCCGTGAATTCCGACCACAACAGGTGAAAGCCGCGAGGGCTACCACAGAGTATGCCGCCGCGACAATAGTCGCGCGCAACCACCGCGTCCACTACCCTGTGTCTTCTACGCGCTCGCTGTTCCGATATAACGCCAGCCCCGGTCTCCATACGGCCATACACAGCCACAACCGGCGCCCGACGCCGGCTCGTTGCCCCTACGGATCCCGCGACCACCACCTACCACGCCAAACAACGCCGCACGCAAACGCCGCAGCACCACCCACGGCTACTGCCGTCCCTCCACGTTCACCGGGTACATCTACGAGCAGCACCGGCGACAGCGACGCCGACTCACCAGGCAAACAATACTGCAACTGCGGTGGCCGCGGCGACGGTCGGGCTCGCCTCAAACCTACGACGCCCCTGGCTCCTACATCGGTCTTCCGCCCTCGTCGCTACCGTGATGGCTTGCAACCGGCACACTTGCGATTGCCCCAGGAGCCTGCGCACCATCCGTGTTGACGCTACTCGGGGCCTACTACAGGAGCACACGACCGACACCACACCTGCTGGACTGCCAGAACCACCTGGACAAGAATTATGCCGACTGTGTCTTTATCGAGGAACCTAGGTGGCTTTTTCGACGTATATGCCGTGTTCACGACATAGCTGTACCGCAGCGCCACCTCTTTTTTCGGCTCGCCAGCTCCGCGCGCGCAGAACTTTACGTGCTGAAGTTGAACCCTGCTTCAGCTGTCGCAGCCTAGACTGCAGTGTAAAGGCCTGCAAGAAACTTATGTTTGCGCAGCGTGGGACAAGTCCGACGATGGGCAGCAGTCACCGCAACGATAGGCGTAGTACCAGCAGCAGCGTAGGCGGCCGATCGCGACTTCGGCGACACTGCTATCGGCGCTGGACGCTTAATACCCACACCGCGCCTTTAGCGAATTAGTATTTCTTCGGGGCCCAGGACTAGCTTCGCCTTCCTCAGGATGAGCTTCCTGCTCCCTCCGCTCCAATGGCGCCACTTAGTTCGACGCTGCACGCTTGTTACCGATACCGCACCTCAGGCGGAACGGTAATTATTTCGGGCCCAGGACCAGCTTCTCCCTTATCAGGATAAGAATATTCCTTCTTCGCCCCCAATAGCACCACCCCTTCTCACTCATTCCAACAGGCGCCAGGGGCGTCGCAGATTTGCGGCAGGGGCGCCTCAGATTATTGTACGGCCCGGAGTCAGACCTCGAGTATCGTGCAGACGAAATACCTCAAAGCCACGAATTAATCGCCGCATACCGAACCCAGAGAGGTTTAGAGGTTTGCAACTCACGATGACCCTATCTTCCTCGCCCCCGCTCCCTTCTCTCGGGTACCGGAAGCGTGAAGTAAGTGCGAGGCGAGCACAAACTGATAAAGCGACGAATAAGTACAATGCTCCACGGCGTAAACAAAATCACAAACAAATTGGCACGCACAGTTGACTCAGCTGTAGGTATAGGAGTTAACAACAAACGGCGAGGAGGATAGCACCGCCAGACATGGCAAACATACGTGTGTCGAGTATGATCTGACGGGCACTGTAACCAACATCCCGGTGGGAATAGCCGGGGGAAGGAGACGCTAAGAAAATTATTGTACCCAAAAGTAGAAGGCAGTAAGAAGCATAACAATTCACGCCCAGGCCCACACTGAGTAAAAACAATTATGGGCAAAACAGCAATTTCACCATCTTGTCACAAAATTGTTCCAAACAAATCTCACACCCATCGGGAATGGGAGCCACGCGACTCCGCCCCGCTTAAAACGAAGTCACCAGTTGATGCACTGACATAAACCAAGTCGACCTCGCGTGACCGCCCAACAAATCACGGGAAAAAACTAGGGTTCGGCTGCCAGTGGTCCTCAGGACAGCAACCATGGGAGCGCACCAATAGTGCGTGTGGCCACACGGAATTAGTGCGTTGAGATGTAGTTTGAAATTAAGAAACAACTTCAGCATTCGTTATTAGCGTGTAAGCTTGAAAATGTGTGCATCTTTGCCGAACTGGTGTTTTAACACACGTGTTTGCTCAAGCATCGGCTATAAGGAGTGAATGCACGTATGTGAAGGCTGATATGCTTCGATCGAAAAGATCAGCACCCTGCTTCCTAACTAGTCATCTTCCCAATGACCGCCACAAGACAATCCTCAGATTAGATGAGCTTGAGGCGGATAAAGAGGGGGGCGATGCGAAAGCCAGGGTCGGAGATATCGTGGATCTCATAGCACGCACGCGCGAAAGGACACGCCACCGGTCAAGCAATATCAAAGCTCGGATCACGAGCGAATCCATGTCATTGACGGTGTTGACCCATCCTCGGGAGACAGCCATCAGGAGATTATCCGCCGCAAACACTTGGGTGACAAGACGTCCTCCTCATCGAGTCAGACTAACTTTAGCATATCCTTGCTACATATCAACAAATAACTCTGCTCGGCTTACGGCGGCCGTAACGACGGCTACAAGGGACCCTCGCTTCGCGACTTCATCACGGCGACTTCTCCGCGACTTTTACGCTGCGACGCCTCCGCGACTACATCGGTACGAACAACGAGCGCAGGGTTTACGTTGCGGTTCCCCACTTCGAAATCCGGGATAATTTGAAGACGAAACATCTATATGTAGACATGTCCAAGGGAGCTTCTCGTAGCAGGTGCCACCACTACTATCAATGCTGCTGTACGAGATTACCAGCAGATCTTCTCCTGCTTCTCCGTCCCCTCGTCAGTAAGAAGGTGGGCCTGACTATAAAGCCTGCGGCATATCTTAGGGACACGGCCCGAACGCTGCTGTGAACAGGCCCTGTCTGCCTACAGGTACTCACTCGTAGAGTTGGGTCTCGTCAGGTAGATCTCAAAACACAAAAAACGGTATGACATGGCAGGTGCCACCACTGCTACTACTGCTGTAGTACGAAATCCACTGCAGATCTTCTCCTTCCTCTCCGTCCCCTGATCAGTAGGAGGGTGGGCCTGACAGCATCACTTGCAGAATGTCCTAGGGACACGCCCTGGACGTTTCTGTGGCAGATGCAGTCTGCTTTCGAGTACTCGGAGAGTTGGATTTCGTTGGGTAGAACCCAAAAAATGTAAACCGTTTGATATTCTATTACTTACAACCGCAGCAACTCGATAAGGTTTCGTTTGTGTGTGTGCATGCACAGAGCCCACCGGGACTGGCGTTGGTGTCGTGTGCGTTTAGCGCTGCTGCTGCGCGAAGGTGCGTAAAACGTACTGTATGACCGTTTCGTGCTTAGCGTTGTGTTCGCTGACCACCAGCCCATACTGCAACACTATGTGGCGAAAATCCAACATACCTCTCGACCCAAACCACCCATACTTTCTACTTCAATGTCGCATTTTTGGTATCTTGCTATGATAAGCAGACGAGGGTGTAATAGTCATTTTCGTTTGAACTAATCCGTCCACTTACCCACCGACGTGCCAACGCTCTGCTGTACTGTTAGAAATGATACGACAGCCGACAGCGCCACGCCGGCGGGGGCGGTATACATATTTACTCACAGCACCGACGTTCCGATGCTTACTCATGTTTTGGACTTTGTTTGTTGATCTCCGGCTCTTGCTGCCACGCTGTGTAGCGAAAAAGCAACCCACCTATCCACTCGAACCATCCATACTCCTAGCACTTTCTTACCTTGAACTAATCCGCCCACTTACCCACCGACGTTATGATGCTTACTGCTGTTCTAGTGGCACGACAGCTGCCACGTCAGTGGAGCCGGCATACGTTTATACCCACACCACCGATGTTCCGATGCTTGCTCACGCTTTGGGTTGGGGTCGCTGTTAATAGTGCTATGTGGTGCGAACCCAACTCACCTATCCACCCAAACCACCCACACCCTCAGTTCGCCTACTAGTCCACCGTAATGTCGATGGTCCTTGATGTACTAGTAGTACGACCGTTGGTACGCCACGTTCCGATGCTTCCTGCTGTACTAGTGGTACTTGTATGAATTTCTATATATA